>JABUQX010114905.1:27500-37500 GCA_015478945.1 Trachelipus rathkii
GCGTATCCAGAAATTTTTTCCGAAGGGGAACAGACAAATATTTTCTTTATATATATAATATATATATATATATATATATATATATATATATATATATATATATATATATATATATATATATATATATATATATATATATATATATATATATATATATATAAATAATGTGGAAGGGCCAAATATTAAATTTCTAAGAAAAATTGGGAATAATTTCTATAAATTTTAAAAATTATCTTATCTAAATTGTTAAATTTAATTGCAGGGCATGAGAGTGAGCAAAGTCCGAGATAACATCTTCAGTTTTTGTCAATATTTCGATGTATGTAGAGGAGGGCAAGTCCAGTAAGTCTTTCATCTCCAATAGTATTTCTCAAGTAGGTTTTCAAAAGTCTTAATGTTGAAAAGCTTCTTTCTACTGAAGCAGTAGACACGGGTAAAATTGCCAGTATTTGCAACAACATGTAAATATTTGGAACTTTGGACGATCTGTGCTGTGATGGCATTTCAACTACCATAAATTCCATTCTGCTTTTGCTAAATCTTCAATTGGGCTTTCGAGATCTTCCTTGTAAAATGTTTCACAATCTTTTATCATATCATATGGCACATTACAACTGTTCGATATGACAAATTGCAGGGAAGATAAAAGCTGCGTTTCCAGAAGCCCGGGCGGGCACACAGGCGCACATGCATCGTTTCCAAAGACCGTTTGCGCATTTCAACGTCACGTAAACGTCACAGTCAGGCGCCCGTTGTTAAATCCTCGATTTCGGGAATTAATAAACGGGCGGGCTGCGCGGAAGAATACTTTGTTTACAAACAAATCTTTTTACAAAACATGTGTCGGAAATGGCTTGCCAAAATTTATTAATATTTTAGTTAACTTTTATATTAAGGATACTAATATATCGTATCATTTCATAAAATAGATACATATAAGTATAAGAGTATTGTTTACAATTGCTAGCTGATCCGACGGGCGCGCTCGGCCGTTTCCAGGTACTCAAATTTCCTGTTCTCTGATTGGTTAATGTAACTTTTTCAATTCGAAGCGTTTCCGAGTCGATTTTGCACACGGGCTGCACTCGGGCTTCTGGAAACGCAGCTATAATTTCTTTATGATTTAAAAACCTCTCTCCTAATGCTGATATTAAATGATTCAAAAATGGTAAAAAAAATGGATGTGCGATAATAAGTCTGTGGGTCGGAAGTAGGAATGCTGGGTCTGTATTTTTAGAATTTGTTAATTTTTTGGTACAGCGTTTTCAATACTCAGCTCAGATTCAGATACGCTTACACATTCTTCAAAAATCTGCTGAAATTCTAGCGTTGCATTTTCTCTGATGGCTTCAACTTTAGTTTTAACTAAATTACTTACGAGAGTTGTTCCTGACAGCGACGAATTAAATAAAATTAATTTAACCTCTGAACTTTAGATTATTGACGGATATGATGCTTAAAAATTTTAAGTGTCTAAAAATTTTTGGGGGGCCATGGACCCCTGGCCCCCCTAGATACGCCACTGTATATATATATATATATATATATATATATATATATATATATAATATTATATATATATATATATATATATATATATATATATATATATTATATATATATATATATTATAATATATATATATATATTAATATATATTTAGTTATAACACTAAAAAAAAAAAATTTTTGCAAAAGTTTGTATCTCCTGTTGTCGCAAATAATGAACTTTTGTGATCTGATTACTAAAACATTATTATTGCAGGTGGCTCTAAAAAAACTTCCCGCACCAACCCGTTTCCGTATCAGTGTGTGTCACGAGATCTGTATGTAGGTGCTGTATCCTGTAGGAAGTAAAAAGTAAATCTTATAAATCGCTCATGATTATTTCTTAAATGGATTAATTTAAATAATTATTTTTATTAATGACTTATCAGAAAAGAAACGTGTCAAACGTTTAACATCACATGCAGCTAAGTTGGTGACAAAAATTCTTCTTCAAGTTATAAAGGTGCTGCTCCCAGTTGAAGCCCGAAGTGGAATCAGTGCCAACACGCATCAACGAAGTCAGGTGTTTGGCGAGCTGTTATAAGAAGTGGCGAAGATGCGAAGCGTAAAATAAAATCTATTTTGCAAGAAGATAAATATTTCTGCCTTCATTTTGACGGTAAGCGAATTGCAAATCACGAGTATCAAGTGGTAATCTTAGATGATTGAAATTAGGTATAGTAAAATGTGAATGTTGATTATCACATGATATTTTTAATGCACAGCAAAGTTTGCTGAATCAATTTGATGCATGGAAGAACTTCAAAATGATCGTATGTGACACAACAGCAGTAAATACGGGACGAGTGAATGGAATTGTTCAAAAATTAAAAACTGAAATGGTCACATGAGGATTTGATCAGCCACAGTACATTGGCTGCCAGCATCATATTCTTTATAGAATCTTAAAGCATGTGTTAGACTTCTTTAATCCAATTTCTTCTACCAAACCAACTCTCAACTATGAATTCGTGGACTAAGTGATAAAACTATACGATGTCTTGCAGCAGTCCTAAAAGCCAGAGAGTGAAACGATAACTATTCAAAATTCGGGTTGGCGAGGTGATTTTAGATTTCTGTATGAGTTATGTAGAGCATTCGGTTTCCTTAAAGAAACTAGTGCGTACCATGTAATTAATTGGAGAAAATTACCGTCTCTTCACAATGCCAGATGGAATTCACGTGCTTTATATGCTCTTATTTCGTACTTTCTCCTTCCTAAATGGAGAATTTTACTGGAAACACCGTGCGCTTTCATCTCAAATACATGGCAGGAAGCCTGGTTTTCTAACCAAATGTTCAACGCACAGATTCACCAGAAATTGATGGATGGAATTTCCGAATTAAATTGCTCTGCATCCATGAAGTGCTTTGTAACTCACTGGAATGTTGACAGATCCGTTGTAGATATACCACAGACGAATATTTGTGCCGAACGAGGGGTGAAATTAATGGAAGAACTGTACCAGAAATGCAAAACAGATAAATATTTGAATCTGAAGCTTATTGCAACTAATACATTTTGACTCTGCTGAATGTACTTAAGTTTCAGAATTTTCATTGTCATTGGTGCGGAATATTTTTTATAAATTGAACGAAATAATTATTTTTTTTTCTCATTATTGTCATTATTAAAAAGTTCATTGATTCTTAATACAGGGTAAAAAAATTTTTTTTGTCATAACCCTAATATATATATATATATATATATATATATAGTATTATATATATTTATATATATATATATATATATAATATATATATATATATATATATATATAATATATATATATATATATATATATATATATATATATATATATATATATATATATATATATTGTAGTCATTAGTCTTAACTAATTCCTATTTTTATTTTTATTTTATTTTTATTTTTATTTTGTACTTTTTCTTTTTCTATTTGGAACCAATTTTTTTGTCTCGAGCGAAAAGTCACGTGATCCTTTCAACTTCCGTTCTCTTTCGATCAAGCGCCATTACTAAAAACACGTTCTCTATTTGTTCCGATTTTTGCTACAGTTTTTGTCAGTGTGTCACTTTCACCATCCAAGTTTATGAATTAATTCTTCAGAAAATATCAAGGATTTCATTCCAGCTGTGTGCTTCCTTAACAAGTGATGATTTTGGTTATTTTATGAATATCCACCGTTGCTTCAAACTTGTGATTCAGCTTAGCCTCATTGATTTTGAACTATTACTATATTATGCTTTACGTGATTGATCGAAAGTTTATATTGTATTTATTTTGTTTTTAATAGATTTATTGATGCAAAGTTGTTTACATTTCCAATCTTGTTGGTGTTGTTTCTTCAAGTCCAAAAACAATCATCAACAATATATATATATATATATATATATATATATATATATATATATATATATATATATATATTTTTATTATATATAGTTTATCTATATATTTTATATTATATATATATATATATATATATATTATATATACTATATATTATAGTATATATATATTATATATATATTAAGGATGTACGATATCAGAAAAGAGGCCGATACCGATACGATACTCTATTTTTAAGGTGGCCGATACGATACTTTATTATATGTATAAATACACAGTAATAAGATATAACATTTGTGTACTGCTAGGCAACTCAGGATTGCTTCCCTTTGCACCAATACTTAGTCCATTTATTTCATATTTATCTTTATGAAATTAAAATAGTATCTTCAAAGGAATAACAAAGCAAATATAATAATTAATTAGCTTTTTTATGTTGTGTATTAAAAAATATTCCTATTTCCTTTTCCTAGTAAGTAATACAAGTTAGGCTGCTAGCTTTTATGTATTAACATTATTACAATTTACAATTAGAAGATTCTTTTAACTAGCTACATATAAAGAATAAAATAATGAAAGAAGTGATCTTGATTAATCAGCATTGTTAACACGTGAGTAATGAGAGTTGTTTTACAGCAAAGTATATTAATATCCTCCTTTAAATAAACCTGGACTTCATTTGGTTGTTAAATTAAAGATTGCTTAGTTTTGCTTTGGAATATTGAGCTTCACTAGTATCAGGCGAGATTTCCTGTTTCTCCTTTTTGGGGTGTTTACATTCCACCTACACTAAAAATACGCTCTCGCTCTCGACTGATGAGGGAGGAACTGATAATATTTGTTTGCATAAGCACTGATAATTAATGGAACATTGGCCATTTTTTATGCCAACCACATGAAAGATTCTCTTCTGTAGGCAGCATCTCCAAGTTTTCCGTAGAGTTTCATCTCTTCTTTTCACAGATTGCAATTTGAATTATCTTTGCTCCTTGATGTGTCTCTTCAGTTTTTTTGATAGGTTTTTGTGTTTTCTTGTGAAGTTGTGAGTGAGAAGTCAATGCAATTTCGCCATGAACTTTTCAAAGTCTAACATATCCAAAATCCTTTCATCTTCGTATTTTTGTTACTGAAGTGGTACCGTAATAGGTTTTTGTGTTTTGTTACGAAGGGTTGGTGATAAGGCGGCTTCCACTTTCTTGAATCTTTTTTTTTGTCAAGTTTTTTTTATGCAGATTCCAAATATGTTTTTAATTTTTCTCTAGCATCGACATTTTATGTTACGGCGGCAATAAAATAATTATTGGCAATCTTCTCATTTTGTAGGGTCGTTACGCATCGCGCTGAGTAAAAGTCAGTTGCCATTAATGTTTTATGGGGATTTGCATGCTTAAGACTATATCATATGATATATAATATATAATATATATAATATATATATATTATTATATAATTATATAATATTATTATTAATAATATATTTGTATATATTACATACATATACTATATTATTATCATTGTTTAACTGACATTCTAGTGTCAATGATTATAGTGCGCTTTCCGCAGAAGCCCGAGTGCAGCCCGTGTGCAATCGACTCGGAAAACGCTTTCGTAATTGAAAAAAATTCACATTCACCAATCAGAGAAGAAAAATTTGAGTAGTCTGGAAACGGCCGAGCCGCCCTAATAGAAATAGTCGGATCATAGACAATTTGTAAACAATACTCTTATACTTATATTATCTATTTTATGAAATAATACGATATATTATTAGTATGCCTTTAATATAAAAGTTAAAATAAAATAATAAAAATACTTTGGCAGCCATCTTCCGACACATGTTTTGTAAAGAAATTTGGTTTGTAAAAAAGTAGTCTCCAACTGGCGTGCGCTTGCTGTGGCGGAGGGGCTTACTTCCGCCCAGAGACAGTCTGCTGCCTTAGTAGCGGAGGCCGCTGGGGGGAAAACTAAGTCGCCGCCCCCAATCCACGGTGGAACAGCATACGCCAAGGGATGCATGGCCGGAGGGAAGTTCGGTCTCAAGTATGCGAACTCAGGATACCAGGCGACCTCCTGTTTCCAATTAGCTCGCAGTGTGAGGCTCTGCTGCGGGTGACGTATAATTCCTTAGTTTAACTTATTCTTTTATGGATACGAAAAAACTTTTACAGGGGGGCACCCCTTTAAGTGCGCCACTCCCAAAGGCCTCAAGGCCTTCTTTGGATTCCCCCGAAACCTCAACTGAAAAGGGGCTTACAGTCCCTGTCAGGGAGGTGGAAGAGGAATCCAACTTGGCTGCTGCAACCCCATTAGGGGATACAGCATCTAATATCGAGGAGTCTATTCAAAAGCTCCAACTAACAATGCCTCGCCTTTCAGGCGCGGCCAGAAGAAGATATAGGTGGCTGGTGAAGAACGGGCACGATCCTTCAGAGGCCCGCAAACTGGCTCTCGTGCCTATTGGCCCCCGCCTGCGGAAAAACGAGTGCGCCTTAGTGACTCTACGCCAGGGGGGGTGCCAAAGAAACCTAGGACTGGAGGCAGTGATGGGAGCGCAAGCGCCCACGCTTCCTCAAGTCCTACCTTAAATGCAATCAGAATAGGAATAGTCTCTAAAGACTATCCACAAGAAATCTTGACAATGGAGCAGCTTAAAGCCATACAAGAAGGAATCCTGGGCAGGATCGTGGAACTAGTTGGCGGCACCACACAGCCAAAGTTTCACGGCTCTATCCTCAAACCAGGGTGGGTGCAGTTCAACTGCGATGATGAGGCCACAGCAGAGTGGCTGAAACTCGTTGTTGGACAGCTGAAACCTTGGAAGGGGACAGATCTAAGGACAGTGGAGGGGGATGAAATCCCCCGACCCATAGTACTGACTGGTCTCTTCCAGAATAGTGCAAGGGATGGGAACGATAAGATCCTAACCTTTGTAAAGGCACAGAACCTTGGCCTTAACACTGACGAATGGAGGGTCCTAAAAAGGGAAGAGAGGGGCGATTCTGTGCACCTCGTCCTTTCTCTTGACCAGCACTCTGAAACCAAGCTAAGAGCCCAAAACCATCTGCTCAGCTATAAATTTGGTACTGTTGGACTCAGGAAGAGGAGCGGGAAACCCGAGGGGGGGAGTAGGCTCCCCACCTCTGGCGAAACGGCCTCACCTGAGAACTACACTCCGAAGGAAAAGGGGAAAACCTTGGCTCTTAAAGGAAAGGTAACACCCTCTGGTTCACAGCCAAAGAAGAAAAATCAAACTGCAGAGAGTGGGAAAGAAGGCCAAACAAGATCGGCCTTGGCAAGGGGATCAAGTCCCAAATCCAAATCTGCATAATGGATAACAAAAACAACTTGAGCTGCCTTCAAATTAACTTGCACCACGCAAAGGCAGCAACTGATGCTCTCGTCCGGACCTTTGTATGCGAGAGGCTGCAGATAGCCCTCATACAGGAGCCATGGGTGAGAGAAGGAACAATCAAAGGAATACCAAGTGGAATGGGTAAGCTGCTCTACTGTCGGGACCATGGCGCGCCTCGTGCGGCGGTGGTCATCGGTGGTGGGGTCAATGCCCTGTCCATTCCAGAGTTCACCACAAGGGACCTAATAGCAGCCCTAGTAGAGGTGCCAACCGCGCTGGGTGTGCAAGAGGTAGTAATTGTCTCGGCATACTTTTGCGGGGACTCGAATGAAGCACCTCCGGAAGAAATTCACAGGCTTGCACAATACTGTCAGCGGACCTGCAGGGGACTGATTTTGGGATGCGATGCAAATGCCCATCACACCCTGTGGGGCAGCAAGGACATCAACAACAGAGGTGAGTGTATTTTAGAATTCTTAACTCAATATGGTATTGATGTGGTGAATGAGGGCAGTAAGCCCACATTCATCACATCGAACAGACAAGAGGTCTTAGACCTAACCTTAATAAATGCCACTTATGGTATACAGATCTTGAACTGGTATGTGTCTGATGAAGTATCTCATTCGGACCATAGACACATCAGGTTCGAAATCATAGCTTTAGAGAAAGTAGAGGAGGAGCGGAGAATACCTAAGCTAACAAACTGGAACTTGTATAAAGAGCTCCTTAAACAGCGAGTAGAGGATATGGGGAACTGTTTGATGTGCAGGACCTAGATGTATCCACTACCAACTGCAATCAATTATACAAAATTCATATGAAAATAGTTGTCCTCTGAAAAAAAGAGGGATAACTAGAAGCGTTCCCTGGTGGAATCAAGAGCTAACCACTCTAAGATCTAAAACCAGGGAACTCTTCAATAAAGCTAAGCGGGATAAAAATTGGGAAGCATACAAAACTGCCTTAACCGCTTATAACAGGGAACTTAGGAAATCCAAAAGAAGATCATGGAAGACTCTATGTGAAAGCATTGAGAGCCAATCTGAAACTGCGCGTCTACATAAAGTGCTCTCAAAGGACCAATTTAATGGGCCGAGCCTTCTCTTAAAGAAAGACGGCAGTTACACAAAGGACCACAGGGAAACCTTAATGGAACTTATAAACACTCACTTTCCGCACAATGTAATAGTTGACCACGGGGAGGAAGTAGATATATGAGATGATAGGAGACCTAATAGATAAACGGAAAGTCTGTCTGGAAGAGTCTTCTTCCCTGATAGGGTAGAATGGGCAATAAATTCCTTCGGCCCATATAAATCTCCTGGAGGGGATGGCATATTCCCAGCCTTGCTTCAACAGGGAATGGAGAGTCTGCTTCCGCTGCTGGTGAGAGTGTTTAGGGCGAGCTATGCCCTGGGATACATTCCCCAGCTGTGGAGGAAAGTAAGGGTGGTTTTTATCCCCAAGACGGGGAGACGGTCCACGTCTGACCCCAGATCTAATCGACCTATAAGTCTTACATCATTTCTTTTGAAAACAAATGGAAAAGGTGATAGACTACCACATAAGGGTGGAAAATTCTATAGAAAAGAAAATCCATCCTAATTAATGGGCCTACCAGTCCGGTAGATCAACAGTTGGCGCACTAGATAGCTTGGTATCCAAGATAGAAGGAGCGCTAGACCTCACAAGGAGGTGGCGTATGGTGCTTTCCCTGGATGTTGCAGGGTGCTTTTTGATAGGCACCATTCATGTTGACCATAGGAGGATGCCGCGCTCCAAGGGCGTCGGACCCCACGATTGCTTGGATAAAAGCAATATTGTGGAGGGACACGACGTATACGCTGAAATGGGAGGGAGATGATCACTGTCGACATCTGGGAGAGGATGCCGCTAAGGATGGGGTAACTTTTCACCCTTTATGGACCATGGTGTTGATAGTCTCCTCACCAAACTCAGTGAATCCGGATTCGAGGCAGGATACGCGGTATGACCTTGTAATTATTATTAGGGGCAAACACATAGAGGTCTTAACTCTTAATGGAACTCATGCAACATGCCCTCAATATATCCTACAATTGGTGTTTGGAAAGGGAACTAAACATCAATCCAAGCAAAACAGTAATAGTGCCCTTCACCAGGAAGAGGAAGCTAAAATACACGGCTCCCAAGATTGGTGATGTCACTATTAACCCTTCCACTGAAGTCAAATATCTGGGAGTAATCCTAGATCAAAAACTAACGTGGAATCCACATCTTAAAAGGGTAGTGGATAAAGGTACGATGGCCCTATGGACATGCCGAAAGATGCTTGGCAAAACATGGGGACTGAAACCTAAAATGACCAATTGGTTATACATAACTGTAGTCAGACCTATAATCACCTATGCCTCACTTGTTTAGTGGCCGAAGGTTGAACAAAGGACTGCACAAAATAAACTGCAAAGATTGCAAAGGCTTGCATGCCTAGCGATCACAGGGGCAATGCATACTTACCCTACTGCAGCCATGGAGGCACTGATAGGCCTCTTTCCTCTGCATTTTCAGAAGGGAGGCCATGTCATGTGCAACCAGATTGGCCATTCTTGGTCAAATTAAACTCAGAACTGGACTCGGACACCTTCGAATTTTGGAAGATGTACCAGAGATTCAAATGGGCATTGTAGTTTCGGACCTAATGCCAAAACAAAAAAGCTTTGGAAAGAAGTATAAAATCCTTCTTACAAACCGTTCAACTTGGGATAATGGAGGTCCTAACTTGAA
>JABUQX010114905.1:42500-55815 GCA_015478945.1 Trachelipus rathkii
AAGCGTTTGTAGAAGGATTTTTTAATTCTTTCCAAGGTTTTTTGTTTTGGCAGCTTTAGGCACCGCTCGGAAATGGCGTACGTGGAATGCCAATTTGTATCTCTGTAATCTTCCAAGTTGATAGGTGTCCGAGTCGAGTTCTGAGTCGTTATTTGACAAGAATGGCCAATATGGTTCACATGACATGGCCTCCTTCTGATGTGCAATGCAGGGAAGGAGCCTATCAGTGCCTCATGCTGCGGTAGGGCAAGTATGCATTGCCCCTGTGATCGCTAGCATGCAAGCCTTTGCAATCTTTGCAGTTTATTTTGTGCAGTCCTTTGTTCAACCTTCGGCCACTAAACAAGTGAGGCATAGGTGATTATAGGTCTGACTACAGTTATGTATAACCAATTGGTCATTTTAGGTTTCAGTCCCCATGTTTTGCCAAGCATCTTTCGGCATGTCCATAGGGCCATCGTACTTTTATCCACTACCCTTTTAAGATGTGGATTCCACGTTAGTTTTTGATCTAGGATTACTCCCAGATATTTGACTTCAGTGGAAGGGTTAATAGTGGCATCACCAATCTTGGGAGCCGTGTATTTTAGCTTCGCTCTTCCCCTGGTGAAGGCACTATTATGTTTTTTGCTTGGATGATGTTTGAGTTCCCTTTCCAAACCCAATTGTAGGAATAATATTGAGGCATTTGCATGAGTTCCATTCAGACCTCTATGTGTTTGCCATCTAATATAATTACAAGTCATCCGCATATCCTTGTCCTCGAATCCGGATTCACTGAGTTTGGTGAGGAGACTATCAACCACCATGGTCCATAAAAGGGGTGAAAGTACCCCTCCTTGGGGGCATCCCCTCCCAGATGTCACAGTGATCATCTCCCCTCCCAGTTCAGCCGTAATACGTCTTGTTCCCAACATTGCTTTTATCCAAGCAATCGTTGAGGGTCCGACGCCCTTGGAGGCGGCGGCATCCTCCATGGTCACATGCATGGTGCTATCAAAAGCACCCTGCACATCCAGGAAAGCACATACCGCCACCTCCTTGTGATCTAGCGCTCCTTCTATCTTGGATACCAAGCTATCTAGTGCGCCAACTGTTGATCTACCGGACTGGTAGGCCCATTGATTAGGATGGATTTTCTTTTCTATCGAATTTTCCACCCTTATGTGGTAGTCTAGCACCTTTTCCATTGTTTTCAAAAGAAATGATGTAAGACTTATAGGTCGATTAGATCTGGGGTCAGACGTGGACCGTCTCCCCGTCTTGGGGATAAAAACCACCCTTACTTTCCTCCACAGCTGGGGAATGTATCCCAGGGCATAGCTCGCCCTAAACACTCTCACCAGCAGCGGAAGCAGACTCTCCATTCCCTGTTGAAGCAAGGCTGGAAATATGCCATCCCCTCCAGGAGATTTATATGGGCCGAAGGAATTTATTGCCCATTCTACCCTATCAGGAGAGAAGACTCTTTCAGACAGACTTTCCGTCTATCTATTAGGTCTCCTATCATCCCATATATCTACTTCCTCCCCATCGTCAACTATTACATTGTGCGGAAAGTGAGTGTTTATAAGTTCCACTAAGGTTTCCCTGTGGTCCTTTGTGTAACTGCCGTCTTTCTTTAAGAGAAGGCTCGGCCCATTAGATTGGTCCTTTGAGAGCACTTTATGTAGACGCGCAGTTTCAGATTGGCTCTCATTGCTTTCACATAGAGTCTTCCATGATCTTCTTTTGGATTTCCTAAGTTCCCTGTTATAAGCGGTTAAGGCAGTTTTGTATGCTTCCCAATTTTTATCCCGCTTAGCTTTATTGAAGAGTTCCCTGGTTTTAGATCTTAGAGTGGTTAGCTCTTGATTCCACCAGGGGACGCTTCTAGTTATCCCTCTTTTTTCAGAGGACAACTATTTTCATATGAATCTTGTATAATTGATTGCAGTTGGGTAGTGGATACATCTAGGTCCTGCACATCAAACAGTCCCCCCATATCCTCTACGCGCTGTTTAAGGAGCTCTTTATACAAGTTCCAGTTTGTTAGCTTAGGTATTCTCCGCTCCTCCTCTACTTTCTCTAAAGCTATGATTTCGAACCTGATGTGTCTATGGTCCGAATGAGATACTTCATCAGACACATACCAGTTCAAGATCTGTATACCATAAGTGGCATTTATTAAGGTTAGGTCTAAGACCTCTTGTCTGTTCGATGTGATGAATGTGGGCTTACTGCCCTCATTCACCACATCAATACCATATTGAGTTAAGAATTCTAAAATACACTCACCTCTGTTGTTGATGTCTTTACTGCCCCACAGGGTGTGATGGGCATTTGCATCGCATCCCAAAATCAGTCCCCTGCAGGTCCGCTGACAGTATTGTGCAAGCCTGTGAATTTCTTCCGGAGGTGCTTCATTCGAGTCCCCGCAAAAGTATGCCGAGACAATTACTACCTCTTGCACACCCAGCGCGGTTGGCACCTCTACTAGGGCTGCTATGGAATGGACAGGGCATTGACCCCACCACCGATGACCACCGCCGCACGAGGCGCGCCATGGTCCCGACAGTAGAGCAGCTTACCCATTCCACTTGGTATTCCTTTGATTGTTCCTTCTCTCACCCATGGCTCCTGTATGAGGGCTATTTGCAGCCTCTCGCATACAAAGGTCCGGAAGAGAGCATCAGTTGCTGCCTTTGCGTGGTGCAAGTTAATTGGAAGGCAGCTCAAGTTATTTTTGTTATCCATTATGCAGATTTGGATTTGGGACTTGAACCCCTTGCCAAGGCCGATTTTGTTTGGCCTTCTTTCCCACTCTCTGCAGTTTGATTTTTCTTCTTTGGCTGTGAACCAGAGGGTGTTACCTTTCCTTTAAGAGCCAAGGTTTTCCCCTTTTCCTTCGGAGTGTAGTTCTCAGGTGAGGCCGTTTCGCCAGAGGTGGGGAGCCTACTCCCCCCCTCGGGTTTTCCGCTCCTCTTCCTGAGTCCAACAGTACCAAATTTATAGCTGAGCAGATGGTTTTGGGCTCTTAGCTTGGTTTCAGAGTGCTGGTCAAGAGAAAGGACGAGGTGCACAGAATCGCCCCTCTCTTCCCTTTTCAGGACCCTCCACTCGTCAGTGTTAAGGCCAAGGTTCTGTGCCTTTACAAAGGTTAGGATCTTATCGTTCCCATCCCTTGCACTATTCTGGAAGAGACCAGTCAGTACTATGGGTCGGGGGATTTCATCCCCTCCACTGTCCTTAGATCTGCCCCCTCCCAAGGTTTCAGCTGTCCAACAACGAGTTTCAGCCACTCTGCTGTGGCCTCATCATCGCAGTTGAACTGCACCCACCCTGGTTTGAGGATAGAGCCGTGAAACTTTGGCTGTGTGGTGCCGCCAACTAGTTTCACGATCCTGCCCAGGATTCCTTCTTGTATGGCCTTAAGTTGTTCCATTGTCAAGATTTCTTGTGGATAGTCTTTAGAGACTATTCCTATTCTGATTGCATTTAAGGTAGGACTTGAGGAAGCGTGGGCGCTTGCGCTCCCATCACTGCCTCCAGTCCTAGGTTTCTTTGGCACCCCCCCTGGCGTAGAGTCACTAAGGCGCACTCGTTTTTCCGCAGGCGGGGGCCAATAGGCACGAGAGCCAGTTTGCGGGCCTCTGAAGGATCGTGCCCGTTCTTCACCAGCCACCTATATCTTCTTCTGGCCGCGCCTGAAAGGCGAGGCATTGTTAGTTGGAGCTTTTGAATAGACTCCTCGATATTAGATGCTGTATCCCCTAATGGGGTTGCAGCAGCCAAGTTGGATTCCTCTTCCAGCTCCCTGACAGGGACTGTGAGCCCCTTTTCAGTTGAGGTTTCGGGGGAATCCAAAGAAGGCCTTGAGGCCTTTGGGAGTGGCGCACTTAAGGGGGTGCCCCCCTGTAAAAGTTTTTTCGTATCCATAAAAGAATAAGTTAAACTAAGGAATTATACGGTCACCCGCAGCAGAGCCTCACACTGCGGGAAGGCTAAATTGAAACAGGAGGTCGCCTGGTATCCTGAGTTCGCATACTTGAGACCGAACTTCCCTCCGGCCATGCATCCCTTGGCGTATGCTGTTCCACCATGGATTGGGGGCGGCGACTTAGTTTTCCTCCCAACGGCCTCCGCTACTAAGGCAGCAGACTGTCTCTGGGCGGAAGTAAGCCCCTCCGCCACAGCAAGGCGCACCGCCATTGGAGGGACTACTTTGTTTACAAACAAATTTCTTTACAAAACATGTGTCGGAAATGGCTTGCCAAAAGTTTTTTAATATTTTAGTTAACTTTTATATTAAGGATACTAATATATCGTATTATTTCATAAAATAGATAAATATAAGTATAAGAGTATTGTTTACAATTGTCAGATGATCCGACGGGCGCGCTCGGCCGTTTCCAGGTACTCAAATTTTCTGTTCTCTGATTGGTTAATGTAATTTTTTTCAATTCGAAGCGTTTCCGAGTCGATTTTGCACACGGGCTGCACTCGGGCTTCTGGAAACGCAGCTATAATCATTGCACTAGAATGTAGTTAAACAATGATATATATATATATATATATATATATATATATATATATATATATATATATATATATATATATATATATATATATATAGTATATAATATATATATATATATAATATATATAGTTATAGTTCATATTTAAACAATTATGGCTAACTGAACTTTTACTCAGCGCGATGCCGATAACGACCCTACAAAATGAGAAGATGCCAATAATTATTTTATGCCGCCGTAACATAAAAATGGTCGATGCTAGAGAAAATTAAAAACATATTTGGAATCTGCATAAAAAACTGTGACAAAAAAAAAGATTCCAAGAAGTGGAAGCCGCCTTATCAGCAACACCTGGCAACAGCACTGATAGTGATGACGGTGGCTTTTCAGCAAATAAAATTACTGAAGATGAAGAGGATTTGGATATGTTAGACTTTGATAAGTTCATGGCCGAAATTGCACTGACATCTCATTCACCTTCAAAGAAATCACACAAAGGAACCTCATCGAAAAATCTGAAGAGACAGTCATCAAGGAGCAAAGATAATTCAAATTTGCAATCTGTGAAAGAAGAGATGAAACTCTACGAAAACTTGGAGATGCTGCCTACAGAAGAGAATCTTTTCATGTGGTGGCATAAAAATGGGCCAATGTTTCCATTATTATCAGTGCTTGCAAACAAATATTTATCAGTTCCTCCCTCATCAGTCGAGAGCGAGCGTATTTTTAGTGTAGGTGGGAATGTAAACACCCAAAAAAGGAACAGGATCTCGCCTGATACTAGTGAAAGCTTAATGTTTTTGCATCACAATTTGAGAATTTTTGAATTTGAGTATTGAATGCTATCTATCTTTATCTTAATGGAGTATATTATTATTATGTCATGTTTGAATAATAGCGCTTTTTTATTTTGTCTTTTCTGCTGATTAATTAAGATCTCTTCTTTCATTATTTTTATTCTTTATATTGTAGCTAGTTAAAGAATCTTCTTGTAAATTGTAATAATGTTAAGACATAAAAGCTAGCAGCTAAACTTTGTTATTACTTACTAGGAAAAGGAAATGGAATATTTTTTGAATAAACACAAACATAAAAAAGCTATTAATATTATATTTGCATTTGTTATTCCTTTAATTTTATTTAATTTAATAATAAATATTTAATAAATGATAAGTATTGGTTGCAAAAGGGAATGGCAATCCTGAGTTGCTATCACACTAGCAGTACACAAATGTTCTATCTTATTACTGTGTATTTATCATATTAATTAGAAGTATCGGTTATCGGACAACCTTATAATGGAGTATAATCGGTAGTCGGTTGATCGCCGTCAGTTTTCTGGTGATCGGTAAGCACCTTCAAATATATATATATATATATATATAGTATATATATATATATATTATAATATTGATTTAATAATATATATTATATATATATATATATATATATATATATATATAATATATATATATATATATATATATATATATATATATATATATATATATATATATATATTGTTGATGATTGTTTTTGGACTTGAAGCAACAACACCAACAAGATTGGAAATATAAACAACTTTGAGCATCAATAAATCCCTGGCTTTTAAGGTTTAAAAATTTATACAAAATTAACTTTCGATCACAATCTTTTGAAGCAGAAAATAGTAATAGTTCAAATTCACTGAGGCTAAGCTGAATCACAAGATTGAAGCAACGGTGGATATTCATAAAATAACCAAAATCATCACTTGTTAAGGAAGCACACAGCTGGAATGAAATTCTTGATATTTTCTGAAGAATTAATTCATAAACTTGGATGGTGAAAGTGACACACTGACGAAAACTGTAGCAAAATTCGGAACAAATAGAGAACGTGTTTTTAGTAATGGCGCTTGATCGAAAGAGAACGGAAGTTGAAAGGATCACGTGACTTTTCGCTCGAGACAAAAAAATTGGTTCCAAATAGAAAAAGAAAAAGTACAAAATAAAAATAAAAATAAAATAAAAATAGGAATAGGAATTAGTTAAGACTAATGACTACAATATATATATATATATATATATATATATATATATATATATAATATATAAATATATATATATATATATATATATATATATAGTATATATTATATTATATATTATATATATATAGTTTTTATATAATATATATTATAGTATACTTATATATATATAGTATATTTAGGGTTATGACAAAAAATTTTTTACCCTGTATTAAGGACAATCATCGAACTTTTTAATTAATGACAATAATGAGAAAAAACATAATTAATGTTCGTTCAATTTATAAAAATATTCCCGCACCCAATGACAATGAAAATGTCTGAACTTATACATTCAGCAGTCAAATGTATTAGTTGCAATAAGCTTCAGATTCTAAATATTTATGCTGTTTTGCATTCTCTGGCGTACAGTTCTTCCATTATTTCACCCCTCGTTCGCACAAATATTCGGTCTGTGGTAAATATCTAAACGGATCTGTCAACATCCAGTGAGTTACAAGCACTTCATGGATGCAGAGCAATTTAATTCGGAAATTTCATCCATCAATTTCTGGTGAATCTGTGCGTTGAACATTTGGTTAGAAAACCAGGCTTCCTGCCATGTATTTGAGATGAAAGCGCACGGTGTTTCCAGTAAAATTCTCCATTTAGGGAAGGAGGAAGTACGAAATAATGGCATATAAAGCACGTGAATTCCATCTGGCATTGTGAAGAGACGGTAATTTTCTCCAATTAATTACAGGGTACGCACTAGTCACTAGTTTCTTTAAGGAAACCGAATGCTCTACATAACTCATAACAGAATCTAAATCACCGTCGCCAACCGATTTTGAATAGTTATCTGTTTCACTCTCTGCTTTAGGACTGCTGCATAGACAATCGTATAGTTTTATCACTTTAGTCCATCGAATTTCATAGTTTGAGAGGTTGTTTGGTAGACTAGAAATTGGATTAAGAAGTCTAACACATGCTTTTAAGATTCTATAAAGAATATGATGCTGGCAGCTCATGTACTGTGGCTGCAAATCCTCATGTGACAATTTCAGTTTTTAATTTTTGAACAATTCCATTCACTCGTCCGGTATTTACTGCTGTTGTGTCACATACGATCATTTTGAAGTTCTTCCATGCATCAAATTGATTCAGCAAACTTTGCTGTGCATTAAAAATATCATGTGATAATCAACATTCACATTTTACTATAAACCTAGATTTGCAATCCTCTAAGATTACGACTTGATACTCGTTGATTTGCAATTCGATTACCGTCACAATGAAGGCAGAAATATTTATCTTCTTGCAAAATAGATTATTTTATTTTACGCTTCGCATCTCGCACTCCTTATAACAGCTGCCAAAACACCCTGACGCTCGTGCATGGTGTTGGAACAGCTTGATTCACACTTCGGGCCTAAACTGGAGCAGCACGCTTGTATTACTTTGACAGCAAGATTTTTGTCACCGAACTAGCTGGCATGTGATGTTAAACGTTTGACACGTTTTCTTTTGTGATAAGTCAATTTAATATAACTAATTTAATAATCAATTAATAATAATAATCATGAGCGATTTTATAAGGATTTATTTTTTACTTCCTACAGGATACCAGCAGCCGTACATACAGATCTCGTGACACACACTGATGCTGAAACGGTTGGGTGCGGAAGTTTTTTAGAGCCACCTGCAATAATAATGTTTTAGTAATCAGATCACAAAAGTTCATCATTTGTGCGACAACAGAGATTACCAGAAACTTTTGCAAAAGATTTTTTTTTTTTTTAGTCATAACCACATATATATATATATATATATTTACTATATATATAAATACTGTATAATATTAATATATACCCTCGTAGGTATACTGTGATTTAAAAAAATACTTCATTAAAATGTTGTATGTAGGGAGTAATTCGTGTATCGAAATTTATAGAATTAATAATATATACCTTATGACGATAAATATATGGAGTGGAGGAGGTGAGGTGTACCATTATAATATATGAATAATTTATACTCACTAGGTGGATATCTACAGTGGTGCGTATCTAGCGGGGGGCCGAGGGGTCCCATGGCCCCGGGCAGCACCAAAAATTGTTTTAGCAGCTCTAAAATTTTTACACAAATCATATCGTCATAATCCTAAAGTTCAGAGGTTTAAATTAATTTTATTATATTCGTCGCTGTCGGCGGAGACAAGCTCTCGTCAAGTAATTTAGTTAAAACTAAGTTGCAAGCCATCCACGAGAAAATGCTAACTGTCTTAGATTTCAGCTAGATTTTGAAGAATGGTTAATAGCGTATCGATCTTGAGCTGTAGTATTGAATAAACGCTGTACTATTAAAAATAACAATTCCAAAATATTCAGACCCAGCCATTTCTCTTTTACTTCCGACACCACACGACTTATTTCGCACATCCTTTTTTTTTTACGCATTTTTTGAAGTCAGTTTAAATATACAGCATTAGAGAGAGTTTTACTATAATAAGAATTATAGCTGCGTTTCCAGAAGCCCGAGGGCAGCCCGTGTGCAAAATCGACGCGGAAACGCTGTCGAATTGATAAAGTTACAGTTAACCAATCAGAGAACAGGAAATTTGAGTACCTGGAAACGGCCGGCGCCGCCCGTCGGATGCCGCTAGCGATTGTAAAGAATATCCTTATATTATGTATCTATTTATGATGAACGTATATTTATTATTTAATATTATAGTTAATATAATTATTAATTATTTTGGCAACCATTTCCGTACTACATGTTTGTAATAAAGTTTGTTTGTAAACAATGTTATTCTTTTCGCGCAGTCGCCGCCCGTTTATTAATTCCCTAAAATCGAGGACTTTGAACAACGGGCGCTGACTGTGACGTTTTACGTGACGTGTGAATGCGCAACGGTCTTTTGGAAAACGATGCGATGTGCGCCTGTGTGGCCCGGCCGGCTTCTGGAACACGCAGCTTTTATCTCCCTGCAATTTGTCTATCGAACAGTTTGTAATTGCATATGATATGATAAAACTTAGTGATTCATATTTCAAGAAGATTCTCGAAAGCCAATGAAGATTTAGCAGAAAGCAGAATGGATTTTATGGTAGTTGTAATGCCATCCAGCAGCACAGATCGCCAAAGTTCCAAATATGTTACATGTTGGTTGCAAATTACTGGCATTGTTACCCGTGTCTTACTGCTTCAAGTAGACAAGAGCTTTTCAACATTAAGACTTTTGAAAACCTACTTGAGAATATTTATTGGAGATGAAAGAACTTACTGACTTGCCTTTCCTCTACATACATCGGAAATATTGAACAAGACTGAGTTTATCTCGGACTTTGCCCTCACTCTCCATGCCTGCAAATTAAATCTTAACGATTTAGATAAGATAATTTAAATTTTATAGAAATTATTCCCATTTTTTAGAAATTTAATATTTGGCCCTTCCACATTATTTATATATATATAATTATAATATATATATATATAATATTATATATATATACTTAATATTTATATATATTAATATTATATATATAATTATATATAATTATATATTATATATAATAATGAATATTCTATTTGTCTGTTCCCTCGAATTTCTGGAATCCGCCACTGTATTATACCTATATTATATATATCATATATATATATATATTGTATATATATTATATATATATATATATATATATTATTATATAATAATATAATATACATATATATACTATATATATAATATATATAAATATATATATATATACTATATAAATATATATATATATATTGTATCATAATATATATTATATATATATATATATATTATTATTATATATATATATATATATATATATATATATAATACTATATAATAATATATATCACGGGATATGCTAATATTTATATATAGGGGTATACTATATAATATATTATACTATATTAATATATATATTATATATAATTATTAATATATATATATTATATATATATATAATTATTATATATATACACACAACAGCAAAATGTCAAATTAAAGGAACGATTATTTTTTTAATTTGCCAGAATTTTTTGTACTATCTTAAGACTACATACTGCTACTATTTACGCTTGTTTTTACAATTTAAGGATGAAAACAATAACCGTTAAGGCTTTGTAGCCTGCTAATTTGCGAAATTGTGGAATTGCGACGTAAATTGCCGAGCATGATTTAGGCATTCCAGCTAACTGACAATTCGCAACTTTTTTAACATTAATCGCAATCGAATTCCGCAATTTTCTTTGGTAGTTGCGCAATTGCGGATCTTAAAATTGCGAAGCACACTTCCTGATATATTATATATATTATATATTATAATTAATTTATATTCTTATATAATATATATATATTATATATATATATAATATATAATATATATATATATATATATATATATATATGTATATTATATAATGATCTACTTATTATGTGGGTATAGTAAGATAGAGGCGTAGTGTAAGCGTGCGCTGACCGGGATATTGGTGTTGGTAGTTTATGAGAGTTGGAGTGGAGAGGAGTTGGGGTAAAGAGTAGTGACATATATTTAAAAATTTCTCATATAAAAGTTAAAAAAAGAAGCTATTTGCATTTCATTAATTAAAAGAAAAACAACCACAATCAGCTATAATAATAATTCGATTAACATATATACAGCATAATGTCCTGCTCTTCTAATAACTCTGATTTATATTTATATTTATTTTTGGCACTAGGCGGCACGATAGACACATACATGGTTCGGGGTAGCGGTGCAGGACTGTAGTAAGCAAGCGAGTAGATCAGATACCTTACCTATAATTAACGATTAAAACTATCACGACACACACGCTTGCTCCCGTATCTCTTCCGTAAATATTTACGATAATGCCTGTGGCTTGTGGGGGCAATTTGTTTCAAATTTTTCTTATTCGAATGTGTCTGATTGAGTTTCTGATAGTGAACCATACCTATACAAATGATTTAAGTGGTGCGAGTAATGACATACTTGCACTCCGTGAAAATAATCATGTTATATGGAGTAAGTGTAGATTTTATATTAAAGAAAAAAACGCTTTATTAAACTTTATCTATAATATGATTAGCTCTATTTTTAAAAAAAAGTGATAGCCTAAAATTCGACATCCTCACTATACAGAATAGTTCATTTAACAATTACAGTATCGTAAATTAAGTGAACAGCGTTTTCATTTCAAAGAAGTATTTTAATATGAGAAAATTATTCCATATGTTTTTCGATGTTCGTAGCTGGCTTCTATAATTTATTATATTTATATATATATATAATATTATATATACTATATATATACTATATTATATATATATATTTCTATATATATATTATAAAATCTGCTCCCAACGTGTATTCTTCCAGGCTACGCCACTATATATATATATATATATATATATATATTATTATATATATATATATATATACTATATAATATATATATTATATATATATTATTATATATTATTACTCACTACACATACATATTCAGTTTATTTTAGATAAAGGTGCTCTCCTTTGTGGTTTTGGATGGTTTCGTAAGATTTTGTAATTTTTATCTTCTATCTCCTGGTCTGACCACGTCTCTCTCTAAATCTAGCAATCTACCCGCACGTTATTAGAAGACCATCATGCTTGTCTTCATTTAGCATTTCACGTGGAAATCTTGTGTTTACTGACAGGCTAATATATACTCGTTGTGTTTTAGGATGTGTGTGTCTGTCTGCTGTCTTCTGTCCGCAACCCATCTACCCTCATTCATACTTCATTTTTTACGCAAATTAACGGCTATATATGAATACCGTCTGCTCAAATTTTTCCACTCTCGAAAGGAAAGAAGTCTACTGATTAGAAATGATTCGGAAGGGCTGACAGGGAGCCCAGTCTGACTTCTACTCTATGGTTCTGTAGCTGTTTCTAGGTACCTACCGGATGTCTACTGCCTATGTAGTATTGTATGAAGTGAGTTGAGCTCTGGCTGCTAAAAACAAGGCTAAGGCATCAGGTGATACTTGCTACGTTGCATCCGCAATTATAGTGTCACACCATATCAGTCCAGTCACTTACATATTTCACAGGATCCTCTACAGATCTGCAATTTTGCCGTCGCCATACCCGCGCAATTGTTTATCTTTTAACTTTACGATTTTGTCCTAAACTAGATCCATTCGCTGCGTCTCTTTCCCTACTCTATCTTCCATAACAACCTATAAAAGGTTATCCACTATTCTTGTCTGAATCCTCCACTTTATTGTAATGCTATTTTTTCGGACCTTAAGTTAAAGCCATGGTCCCAAAATAATAGCTTAGTAATGTTAAAGGATGTAATATTTCTTTGTAGTGTACGTAAAGAAATTTTAAAAAAAGGAGGTTGTGGAAAATACTACTGATAGAACTTAGATGTTCGAGTTCTCTAAACTTTGTTTTAATTTCGACGTAAATATTTATTATTGATGTTAACAATCACATTTGTGTATAATGATACATATGTATATATTATTTTAATAATATATATATATATAGATATATTATACTACTTATATATTGATGAGTAGTGAGTGAGTATATTTATACTATAATATATACTATAAGTATCTTATTATATATATAGTTATGGGTCACATTTGTGTTAAGTTGCATCCCACCTATTTAACTTAGAGAACGGCAGTCCTACAGTAAAACAAATTATATATTTGGAATCAGCCGAAAATTCTAAGGATGGGATTTAACTTTTTTTT
>JABUQX010114906.1:7500-48930 GCA_015478945.1 Trachelipus rathkii
TCCAAACGTATTTTACTTTTCATTTATTTAAATATTCAATTAGCTATTGCTTTAAGTCTTAAAGACGTGGTTTTTGTGATTGTAAGATTGATCACAAAACGGATTCATTTGCTGGTAAGAAAAGTATTGACTGAACTGTTCTCACATAAGGTAAAGAACTCGGTCAAACCGTTATTTCACTTGAAGGGTCTTCAGGGAGAGAAGTTGGTGAGTTTGTAGAGTTTAATATTGCATTCTAATATTGCACAGGCCAATAGCTCACTTGACGGAAGGCTGGATACTGTTACAATATAGGTTTGAGAATCTAATGAGGTGTTAGTTGGTTGGATTGTCACGGGGGCCTGGCCAAAGGATTTGTTCATCAGTTTGAAGAGTAAGTTATGACATATAATTTAATATCTTTTTAACCAATCGCACTACATTAATAAATTTGGGAATGCCTGTCCGGAATCTTATTTAATAAATGAGTATAAGTATACCTATCCAGGAATACATTAATAAATTTGGGTATTCTTGTTCGGGAATCTTATATTATAACTTTTCAGTCATTACTTCTTATCAGTAAAACGTTTGTAGTAAAGTTATTTTTGCTATTTTATTGAATATTTAAACTCAAGGTAGTACAGTCGTTTGTTAAAACCTGTGCCAGAACTAATGTTCAAGGGTTGTGATTTATACCCCAGTTGTTGTTATACGATATAAGTAATATTGTATTGTTTTTATTTAACTGTCAATATAGTCGTTTGGACTATTTGCTTTGTTGAAGTTAAACGTATTTAATTTTTCTGTGCGTATTGGTGGGATAACAAACTGTTATTCCAGCAATAGATAACGTTTGGAAATAAAGAAACACTGGAATAATTTTGGTAATTTATATATTATGCTCTTATAAATATATATATATATATATATATAAATATATATATATATTAATAATATATATATATATATATATATATATATATATATATATATATATATATATATATATATATATATATACTAGTATATACTATATATATATATATATATATATATATATATATATATATATATTTATTAATATTGTTTAGATAGGCGTTAAAGTTTGCAAAATTTAGCGGAACGAAATAGTGATTTTCCGGAATTCACAATTTCTCCTCTGTTTGAGTTCTATAGAGGTAAAACACTAGTTACCAGTAATATTTTTTAAATTTTATTTTTAGATTATTTAAATTAGTATATATATATATATATATATATAAATATGCGTATATTGATTAACTATATATATATATATATATATATATATGCTCTATATATATGCTATATACTACTACTACTGCTGCTGCTGCTGCTGCTCATGTAACATATATATATATATATATATATATATATATAGCTCATTGTAATTTTTAGTTTAGAAATTTGTTTCATGAAGGTTATCAATAGAAGACAAATTTTAAAAATTTTGGAAGAAAACGGGATTGTGATTCGTGCGTTGAAAGTGACTCTGTTAGCGAACGATATATTTTGTAATTTGTTTTGTATACAACAAATATAACAATGGCATCTTCTAATGACGAGTTTATGGAGAAGTGTAAATCCATGGGTTTTTCAGCTAAGGAAATCGCTGCTGCATTAAGAGATAAAACGACTCAAAAAACCGCGCTCGAACAACAGAAAGATAGCTGCTGCTTTAGAGGAGAAGAAGAAAGATCGAAGCAGAAGCGCAAAGAGTAAAGTTGGAGGCAGAAAAGGTTAAATTAGAGGCGGAAAAAGATGCAAGAGAGGCAGAAGAAAGAATGCTTCAGATGAAGCTTGATGCTGAAGAAAAACAGCGTCAACATGACGCAGTGATAGCATCACAGAATGCTCAGAGCAGCCATAATGCTTCCCATGCTAATAAGTATCCGAAATTAAAGCTTCCTTTCTTCGACGAAAAGAAAACCGATATTGAAGAATATCTGTTAATGTTTGAGAAGCAAGCAGAAGCAAACGATATCCCTATGGAAAAGCGAGCGACAATTTTAGGAGGTTTCCTAACAGGCAAAGCAGTCAGTGTATACAATAAGATGACTGTTGAAGAATTAAAGAGCTATGAAGGTCTGAAAAGAGCTTTATTGGAGAGGTATGGGCTCACGGAAAGTGGGTACTGTACAAAGTATAAAACTATAACTCCTACGGAGGATGATAATCCCAGAGTTTATTTACAGAGAATAATTGAAGCTCTTAAAAAGTGGTTAACAGCAGCAGAGGTAACACTGACACCTGATGATCTTATCGAGTTTTTCTCGGTAGATAAGTATTTGAATACGGTTCCAAAAGAACTCGCAACCTATTTAAGGGAGACGAAGAAGAAAGCACCAGAAGAGATAATAACTTGTTCTGAAGGATACATGGAAGCGCATCGTTTGAGGTTCACAGCTAACAGTCACACACGAAATTACAATCACGTTGAGAAAAGCACACATAATAATAATAATTATAGATCAAAAGGCAATGGTTACTCCACAAGCGGTAATCAGAAAAGTAGCAATCAACATGCACCGCGAGCGACTAATAATGAAAGCAGGATCGGAGGTGGAAGTGGCGACAGACAGAACTATCGTCGCAGTAGCAGTGAGCCGAGAGAAGCGCCCACGTGCTTTAAGTGTCAAAGGAGAGGGCATCTCTCAAGGGATCCCCTCCTTATTTCAACAATAGTAGTAGGGGACAGAATAACTCAGGGAGACAAAAAGAAGAAACAAAGAGCACGGGAGCGTCCGGAGTCTCTGATAACGGCAGTGAAGCCCTGAACTACTCAGGTGAAGAGCCGAGAAGGTGGAAAATGACAAGTTGTCACACCTACCTGTAACGTATGGGACGGTGAATGGCTTTAAAGTCAAAACCCTCCGAGATACCGGGTGTAATGTGGTGGTTGTGCGGGAGAAGTTTGTGCCGAAAAGGTGTTATGTTGGAAACAACATGAAGATACGTTTGTTGGACGGTACAGTGATCGAAGCTCCGCTTGCAAATATTGATGTGGATACCCCTTATTATGTAGGGAGAACAACCGCGGCGGTATTGCCGGAGGTTGTGTATGATTTGGTAATCGGGAATGTCAAAGGAGCATTGCCCTTAAGTCAGCCTAATCTCGCTTGGGAGTCGACCGTGTGTCGAGGGCCTCGTAATGTAGAGGTCGCGCATAACATTAGTAGTATGCTGGTCCCCATCGCTGAGAGCGCTGAAGAAGGTTCACAAGAGGAACCTAACCAAACCAATCATAAATTTGGAATGGCAAGTTGGGAGATGAGTGAGTCTTACAGAGGGAAACCGTCAGTGCCACAATCGTTTGACATCTGTAATAAAGATGTCGCGCCAACCATGGAACCATCACTAAGTGTGATGACTGGGTGCAAATGTTCACCTGAAAATGAGAACGTTACAGGAAAAGATGAAGTTAAAACCCCTAAAGATCTATTAATGGATGTTGAAGATGACACGAGAGTGGTAGATGTTCAGGAGACATCGATGGTAGAGAGCACGGAGCAATCTGATGTAACAGATCGTGCTGTTGAAGATGACGAAGTGGTGAGAAGTGACATAGACAGTCACACGCAAAGTTCTGGAGAGAAGAGTGTTGTAGCTGTGGGTGAAGGAGATATAACCCATGGTGATGAAGTTCAAGAATTGGTTAACGAGCGAAAGACTTTTAAAAGTAAACAGAAAGATGCGATGTCTCAAAGAGAGGAAGTTAAAGGGTGTATTGTAAAGGAAGTTTGCGACGGTATGCCGGAACGCAGGAAGAAGCCGAAGAGTCATCCTCAGTATTATTACTGGGGCAGTCAGAATTCAATGCGTTCAGGATTAAAAGTTGGGAACAAGGGAAGAGCAAGGCTCGCTGAACTGTTCAGTGAGGAGGAAAAGGCATTGTGCAATAATACTTCGATAAAAGAAGTGAAGATGAGACGCCGAGACTGCCACGGAAAAGTGGTACAGTCGGTCAAGAGAGGGTAAGAGAACATACTGCAGGAGGAGTGAAGGAGGAATGTCAGGAGAAAAGGAAAGATGTGAAACTGATTGTAGAAGTGAGGAGTGTGATGATGATGAGAAGTCTCACATGAAGAGTCACCGCATGGTGAAATTATTGTTTGCAAGGAAGATGAGAGAAGTTGGCAGAAAGGGAGAAGAGTGTCAAAATAGACACAGAAACACAAAGAAATGTGTGATACTATGGAAGAAGTTAGAGAGAAGAGAAGATAATGAAGAAAGAAGAGGGTGTAGGTCTGGAGGAAAGGGTGTAAGAAGAATATTAGTAGTTGTATGTCAAAGGAAAATGCCAGCAAAGATGGTCACAACGAAAATAAAATAAAATTTTGTGACCCGGCGCAAACACCCGACTACTCTTGTGACTGTTCTTCGAAGGAAAATTCAAGTTTGCCCTAATCCACATTAGTGGGTGAGATAATGTCGTCAATGACCATTTAAGCAGATCATATGCCGACAACACATCTGGTCCATTATCAGAAGTCGCTACCGAAGAAGGAGCACTGAATAAATGAGACCAATGTTTTGATCACGTGTACATAAAGCAAAATGTACCCATTTGCTTCAAAAGGTGGGCCAAAGATGTAATGCAATAATACACGTAATACATAACTTTGCCTCATTTATGTATTGTAAAGCAATGGCCAACATTGTCATTGCTATTTCTCTTTCATTTTCTATGTATACGATGTATGATTGCAACGGCTCATCAAAAGAAATTTGTAAATAAGTTTGCATTTCATGCGTAAACGACAGCCAATAGAAACTTGGTTTTCAGGACTTACTTTTGGAACCTAAGTTTTGATTGGTCGTCGTTCACAAGTCTGTGATAATAATAATAATACTATTATTATTATTATTATTATTATTATTATTATTATTATTATTATTTTTTTTTAACTGTTATAAGTTTACTGCGCATTATTATTATATGTATGTAATTGTTTTATATATATATATATATATATATATATATATATATATATATATATATATATATATATATATATATATATATATATATATATATATATATATATATATATATATAGCATATATATATATATATATATATATATATATATATATATATATATATATATATATATATATGTGTATAAAATAATATTTATTTTTTTATATTGTGTAGCGCACACTATATAAATTCATTTGGCTTTTATGTTTTGATTTTAGAGGAAAATTGAGATTTCTTCTGAACATGTGAACAGAGTTTCGATTGTAAAGAAATACCAATTTTCGGTCGTGCTGAATGTGTAATATATATTTGCTTTACTGAAATAACTAATAAGTGGATACATCATTTTATTAATTATTTTAAGAGTTGTGATTGGATGGTCAGATGTAAACTGGTTGGCGAAGATTTGTATAAATAGTAAATTATGAATATTTTGTGATCTTTTTGCTTTCATTTGTCGTCAATCAAGGTGTTTACAGTTGGCTGCGCTTGTTGCTCTGTCTGATCGATGTTATTATTATTTTAGTGTGCATAGTCTTGTAAATCGTGGAGGTGCCTTATTTTATATTTTTATTATAAAGTAATTGTGTTAATGTTTTTAAATGCAATAAGGTATTGTAATTTTCAATGTGGAAATCTCGTGGCTTATTTTTTTGTAAAGCCAATATTGTTTTAAGCTGTGTTTTAAATATAATTGTGTTTATTCGTGTAAATATAATCTTTGCATTGCCATTATAAAAGTGTCGTCTGTTGATTGCGATATGCAAATGCATTTTGTCTGCGGTGTTGCTATATACCACTAGCAGGTAAGGGTAGTTATTATTAATGTGTATTTTTTGTAACATGGTAAAGATTCTTTTGAGTTAACAAACATAAAGTGTTTAACGATTAAAGTTACATTATTATACACGTAAAATTGCCAAAGTCACATTTTGTTTATTTGAAATTAAGATTTGTTATATTACTAGTTGGCAACTCTTTGCTTTATTAAGACAACAGCTGATCCTGTCCAGCTGTGACTGCATTCATTTGTTCACACTGATAAATCGATGCCTTTAATAATTGTCAAAAACATTTAATTTACAAGCAAATATTTTATATCATTTGCAAAGTCAGTCTGTCCATATATTATTTTGTTGATATATTTTGTTTATTCATATATATTATTGGACATATATTTGTATGTATGTTTTATATATATATATATAAATGTATGGGCAAAAATTTATATGAATATATTGGTAAAGTATTTATGTTGATATTTTATTTATTTCTTTTGAGCATAATATTTAATATATTTATATATATATATATATATATATATATATATATATATATATATTTATTTATAGATATTACACCACTTATATATATAGATATATATATATATATATATATATATATATATATAATATATATATATATATAATATACAGAATACTGGCATATTTATTATGGATTTTTTAAAATTTGCTATTTTTGAATAAAAAGGTTATGAAATTTAATTTTTTTCAACTTTTTTGAACTTATTTTAATACACCAGGATAATATAAATATTTTACTATTTATTTACCAAACTTTAAAGTATTGTGTGGCAGTATCTGGCAAAAATGACAGATTTGGTGAATTATTCAGTGTTTATTATATTTTCACGTTCAGTTGCTATCCTGCTTTCACGGGAGTTGTGTGTGTTAGCGATGATTTACACCTTTTATTATTTGTTATAATTAGTGTATACTAGTGTTTTATTGTATTAATTTAATAATAATACCATTATTTTCAGATATTTTGGTAGTTTATAAAAGTGATCAAATATGGGTAAAGTTAGTGATTTGAGTCCACGGAAAGTCGGACAGATTAATGTGTTATTGCAAGTGAGCAACTTAAAACAGAAAGAAATTGCAGCAAAACTTGGGGTTTCAACTCAAACAGTTAGTAATATTAAAAAGAAATTGAAATACGGTCACAGTTTGAGCTCAAATAGGGTTGGCAAATGTGGAAAGAAAAGAAAAACAACACCCAGGGAGGACAGAAAAATAGTTCAAATGGCTCTGAAAAATAGAAGACTATCATGTAGGAAGCTTTCCAATGTTTTATCAGCAGAGGGGATTATTATTTCTATAAAAACCGCCAATAGGAGGCTATTAGATGCTGGATTAAAAGCCTATCGTCCAAGAAAGAAGCCTAGACTAACTTTAGAAATGAAACGGGCACGTAATGCCTGGGCTCAGACTCATATTCATTGGACTTCTGAGCAATGGGAACAGGTAAGAGTTGATCAGATAGATATTATTTCTTTTAACACTCATAAAAGAGCATTTGTTATTAGTAAAATCGCAATGACACTTGAAAATATCATTATTACTGAATTATCAACCATCTATGGTTTAAAATCATGAATTTCTGTACTTGTTTCACTACTTGCATCATCTTCTATGCTTTTCCTACTGTTCATATTGTGTTTTATATTGCTCCAGATTGTATTATCTGATGAATCCACCATTGCTGTGCTTGATGATCGTGTGCAGAGCGTGAGAAGGCGATCAGGTGAGGAATTTAAACCCGAATGCCTGAAAAAAACGGTAAAATTTCCACAGAAAATCATGGTGTGGGGTGCCATTTCTGTTCATGGCCCAAGTCGATTGATGATTGTTGAAGGCACCATGGACCAGCATAAGTATATAAATGTACTACAAACTCGTTTACTACCTCAAACAAGGGATTGGTTTGGCGATAGACCTTGGATTTTTCAACAGGACTCCACCCCGTGTCATTCAGCGAAGTTAGTAAAGAGATGGTTCGCACAGAATGGCTTAGAGGTACTTCCATGGCCTGGAAATTCACCTGACATGAACCCTATTGAGAGTTTGTGGTCCGTGTTGAAAGATGAAATACACGATGTTCCAATTACGGCCAAAGTAAAGCTCATGGAACGTCTTATTCAGGTTTGGTTTCATTCCGAAAAAATCCGGAATTTGTGCAGAACTTTAATTACTGGCATGCCCAGTCGCGTTAAAGCACTTGCAGGTGCCAAAGGTGCCCAAACCAAGTACTAAAATATTTATATTGTCCTGATGTATTAAAATAAATTCAAAAAAATTGAAATAAATTAAATTTCATAACCTTTCTATTCAAAAAAAGCAAATTTTAAAAAAATCCATAATAAATATGCCAGTACTGTATATATATATATATATATATATATATATATATATATATATATATATATATATATATATATATATATATATATATATATATATATATATAGTAATATATATATATATATATATATATACTCTCTATAATATACTCTATATATATATATATATATATATATATATACTTGGTAGTTAGCATTTTGGTTCTATAGTTGCGGTGTGCATGTATACGGATATCTGTTGACATCCGGCTATATGTCCATGGAAGTATAAAACCTGTAGATATTTTGAAGTATATATATATATATATATATATATATATATATATATCGCCTTTCACTCTATATATATATATATATATATATATGCTCTATAAATAGAATTGATATACGGTACTGAAGGTTCTATATGTGCGGTGTGCATGTATACGGATATCTATAGACATCCGGCTATATGTCCATGGACTTATAAAACCTAGTTTGTAAGACCAGTACATTTTCATTTATTTTTTTTATTAAAATATTTCTAAAATTATCCCAGTGGTTTCCTTGAGTATTTCCAAACGTATTTTACTTTTCATTTATTTAAATATTCAATTTGCTATTGCTTTAAGTCTTAAAGACGTGGGTTTTGTGATTGTAAGATTGATCACAAAACGGATTCATTTGCTGGTAAGAAAAGTATTGACTGAACTGTTCTCACATAAGGTAAAGAACTCGGTCAAACCGTTATTCCACTTGAAGGGTCTTCAGGGAGAGAAGTTGGTGAGTTTGTAGAGTTTAATATTGCATTCTAATATTGCACAGGCCAGTAACTCATTTAACAGGAGGCCTGGATACTGTTATAATATAGGTTTGAGAATCTAATGAGGTGTTAGTTGGTTGGATTGTCACGGGGGCCTGGCCAAAGGATTTGTTCATCAGTTTGAAGAGTAAGTTATGACATATAATTTAATATTTTTTAAACAAATCACTACAATATATATATATATATATATATATATATATATATATATATATATATATATATATATAGCAACTCTTAAAAACTGCTATATATATATATATATATATATAATATAACTAATAATAACTTATATATATATATATATATATACTATATATAAATACTAGCATAATATATATATAACTTAACAACCTAACTGTATATATATATATATAACAATATTAGCAACCCATATATATATATATATATATATATATATATATATATATATATACTACCCTATATATATATATATATATATATGTTATATGGGGTCAAAGTTCAACTCCGCTTCCATGTCGTGCAACCCGGGCGGAGGACTTTGGGAGTGTCCTCGGCTAAAGGAGATAGGGCTAGGGAAGGATAGGCCTAGCAAGCCGCTTCCCGAAATAAACTGCTTGCAGAACTCAAGCGCGAGCCTCGGAAGCCGGACCGAACTTTAGACGACGACTTCTGCGAGATTTACGGACTAGGAATCAGGAAAACACTTTCAAGAATTATAGGTGTGCCACGATAAATGTGGGTACCTATGGAGAAAAAGAGGAGGAGATAATAGATATCATGAAAGAGAGGAAGATAGATATGTTGGGGATGGCGGAGATGAGAGTGAGGGGATGTGAAGAGGGTAAAGAGATGGGAGAAGGATTTGTTCTGATGTATAGTGGAGTGAGAGAAGGAATAAGAAAGCATGGTGTCGGAATTATAGTGGGACCAAGACTGTCACCATGTATACAGAGAGTAAAAATTATAAATGAGAGGTTGATGATGTGCGTGTTGAAGATAGGCCGGATAAAGTATAGAATATTCCAGGTATATGCACCACAACAGGGGCACTCAGAGGAGGAAAAAACTAGATTTATGGAATTGATGGAAGAAGAGGTGCGTGTTGATGGGAGATTTCAACGCTAGAGTAGGAAAGAGAAGAGAGATGGAGAGAGTATTGGGACCATTTGGAGAGGAGACAAGAAACATGGAGGGAGAGGCGTTGATCGATTTTTGTGTGAGAAACGACCTAAAAATAATGAACACGTTTTTCAAGCATAGAGAGTCGCATATCTTTACGAGGTATAGATGGAATCAGGTAACAGAACAATTCGATCAAAAATCGGTGATAGACTACATGATAGTCTCCAATAAAAGGATGATAAAGAATGTAAAGGTGATCCCGGGAGTGTCCTTGGATGCGGATCATAGACTGTTGGTGGCGGATATGAAGATAAGAGGGGAGGGAAGAGTAAATGAGCAGAAGAGGGCAGTGATCAGAGTGGAGAAGTTGGAAGAACAAGAAACGAGACGAAATTATGAACGGGAAATGCAGGAAACCCTAAGGAATGAAGAAAAAAACGAAGACTTGCAAGATGTCATTAAGGAAGTGGCAGAGGAGGTGTTGGAAGGAGGAGAGGAGCTGAAAGGGAGAATCATCAGTTTGATGAACAAGTGTTGGAGAGAGGGAAAGGTGCCGGAAAGGTGGGGCAAAGCAATAATAATACCGATATATAAAGGTAAAGGAGCTGCTGGAAGCTGTAATAATTATAGGGGTATCTCACTGATGGACCATCTGGCGAAAATATACGAAAGAATATTGGAGAGGAGGTTGAGAGAGAAGGTAGAGCCGAGACTCGGAGAAGAACAGTACGGGTATAGAAGGGGAAGAGGAACGACGGACCTCTTATTCACACTGAGAATGGTCTCGGAGAAGATGCTGGGGAATATGGCAAGAGTCCTTTGTAGCCTTCATCCTCGATCTGCAAAGGCATTCAATTCTGTGCCAAGGAGAAGCTCTGCTTGGAGAGCTGTGGGAGAATTATGGAGTGAAGGGTAGATTAAAGAAGGTGATAGAAAGTATGTATGACAAGTGTAATGTTAGAACTGAGTGCGAGAATGATAGATGGTTTGAGGTGAAAACAGGGGTGAAGCAGGGGGAGTGTTTTATCGCCACTGCTGTTTATATTATATTTAGACGTGGTGATAAGGAAAGTGAAAGAGAGACTGGGAGAATGAAAGGGACATAATGGCATATGCGGACGATCTGGCATGTTGGAGCGAGGGAGAGACGATTCGAGAGGTGGTGGAGTTGTTTGCGGAGGAGTTGGAGGAAGCAGGGATGAAGATGAACATACAGAAGACAGAGATATTAACAGTAACCGGAGGAAATGAGAAGGGGATGAGAATGATGGTGAGAGAGGAGGAGGTGAAGGCGGTAAATACCTGCAATTATCTCGGAGGATGTTTTAACAGAAGGGAGGGAAGTGGGGGAAGAGATTACGCGAAGAATGGAAAAGTATGGATTAGTTATGAAAGCGGTATACCCCATGATGAAAGACAGAAACATCGAAATAGAGGTTAAAAAAGTGATTTTTAACAGCATACTGACTCCGACACTGCTGTACGGAGCGGAACCATGGACAACAACGAGAAGAGGGGAGTAGAATACAAGCGGCGGAGATGAGGATATTAGAACTAAGATTGGAAAGAGTAGGAGAGATAGAATAAGGAATGAATGAAGTTATTAGAGAAGATATAAGGGTGAAGAAGATGACACTGAAGATGGATGTGGGGAGATTGAGATGGTGGGGACATCTGAAAAGATGGAGCAGGAGAGAATTGCCGAAAGGAAGATGGGAATGGACACCAGAGGGCAGAAGACCAAGGGAAAGACCGAAGAAGAGATGGGCGGAGTCGGTGGAGGACTCTCTGGAAAGATGTCAGCTACCAAATATGAGAGCGCTGAAGAGAAGAGGAATAGTGCAGGAGAGGTTCGTCTGGAGAAAGATACTTGCGTGGAAGACAGGATGAAGAATCCTTCCTGGGAGAGGAAGAAGAAGAAGAAGAAGAAGAAGAAAAAGAAGAAGAATATATATATATATATATATATATATATATATATATATATATATATATATATATATACATATAGATAGATAGATAGAAAAAGAAGATAAAGATATATATGATATATATATATACCGGTATATATGTATTAGTGATGGACATGACATCCGCATCCACATCCGCATCCTCACTTAACGGCACATCCATATCCGCATCCGCATCCCCGCATCCGCATCCCTCTTTTTTGAAAAATGAGGATGTTGAGGATGTTATCTACGTTTGATTAAATGCATTTAAAAATAAATATTATTTGGCATCTTTATCATGGGAATTTATGGGAATAATTGTAATTTTGAATTTCGATTTTGTATATATATATATATATATATATATATATATATATATATATATACATATATATATATGTATATATATATAATGTATATATATATATATATATATATATATATATATATATATATATATACATATATATATATATTTTTCTATATATATAATAGACACAAAAAGATATATATATATATATATATATATATTTATATTTATTTATATATATATATATATATATTTATATATATATATATATATATATATATATATATATATTTTTATATATATATATATATATACTATATACTAACTCATATATATATATATATATATATATATATATATATATAAGGTGTTATTCGGGAACAAAGAGAGTGAAGTACCAGAAGGATGGGAAGAGAGTCAATTATAGTGTCCATATAAGGGAAAAGAAAGATACAGGAGACTGTAAAAACTACAAGGGAATTTCCTTGTTGAACCATCTGGCAAAAACATATGAGAGAATTTTAGAGAAAAGGTTGAGAATAGTAGTAGAACCCAGACTGGGGGAAGAGCAGCACGGATATAGAAAGAACAGAAGCCCGGGATCTCTTGTTCACTCTGAGAATTACGTTGGAAAAGGTATAGAATTCAATAAACGAGCATATATAGCTTTCATATATCTGAAGAAAGCTTTCGATTCGAGATGCCTAGAGAGACTTTGGAGAGTGCTGGAGAGAGAATATGCAGTGAGTAGGCAGAAAGTTGAGAGGAGCTCTGGAGAGTTTGTATAGTAAATTATATGTAATGTAAGAACAGAATATGAGAATAAGGAATGGTTCAAGGTGAGAACAGGGGTTAAACAAGGAAGCGTGTTGTCACCAATTTTGTTTGTATCGTATCTGGATGTAGTGATAAAGAAAGTGAGAGAAGAGATATCGGAGATTTGGACGGTGATATTTTGGCTTATGCGGATGACTTGGCGTGCTGGAGCGAAGAGGGAGACAGGTTGAGAGAGGTAGTGATATGTTTTGCCAATAGGTTTAGAGTGGTGCTTGATATAAACGCAGAAAGATGGAGAACATGGTAGTTGAGTAGGAGGAAGAAGGAGGAGAGAGAGTTGGAGAATTGAGGTGGAGGACTGAGATAAAGATGAAGGTGGAGAAATGTAAATATTTTTGGTGGAGTATTTGGAAGAGAGGGAGGAAATGTACAAGAGATCACAAGTAGGATAGCTCAATATGGGGGAGCAGTAAGAGCAGTGTATCCCATACTGAAAGATAGACAAATGAGTGTGGAAGTCAAAAGGGTGATATTTGAAGGTGTGTTAACACCGATTTTACTATATGAACAGAGAGACATGGGTGACCACAAGAGAGAAGATAGTGAAAACATTCGGCGGAGATCATGCATTTTGAGGTAATAATGGGAAAGACTAGAGAAGAGAAAGACAGAGAAACGAAAGAATAAGAGAGAGGAGGTTTGGAGTGAAGGCTATATTGAATAAGATGGATGCAGCTAGATTGAGGTGGTGAGGACTTTACCTGGAGGATACAAGAAAAGAGAGGAAGAGAGTAGCCAAGAAGAGATGGGAGTGGAGACCGGAGGAAACGAGACCAAGAGGAAGACCTAGAAAGAGGTGGGAAAGCTCGGTGGAGGACTCATTGAAGATAGAGGAAGATTCAGAAGAGTGCTGGCACCGCTGACAGGGGTCTTGACCTTTCCTGGGAGCGTTGGCAAAGTTGTAAAAATGAAAACATATATATATATATATACTATACTTTATATATATATATAGCATATATATATATATATATATATATATATATATATATATATATATATATATATATACTTTCTATATATATACTTATATACGATCCTGTCATGCATGTCTATGACTAAATATGCATGTAAACATATATAACAATTAAGTTGCAAGGAATATATTTTCATAATAATAATATAATAATATATATATATATATATATATATATATATACAATCATATATTAACTTACATATATATATATATATACTCTATATATATATATATATATATTTATATATATTATATATATATATATATATATATATATATATATATTTTTTAATTAAACATCAAAAAGTAAACATCCACATCTGCATCCGCATCCACATCAGCATCTCATCTACTTTAAGATCCGCATCCGCATCTGCATCCACATCCTCATCCTCTATAAGTATCGCATCCGCATCACATCCGCATCCTCAGTAGTCAAATTTTGACATCAGATTCCATATAATATTTATGATAACATGCAGTAATAATATATATATATATATATTATATATATATATATATAATATATATATATATATATATATATATATATATATATATATATATATATAAAAATATAATAATAACATATAATATATAGCAATATATAACTATCTTTAATATTAGCATATATATAATAATATATATATATATATAATAACAATAATAATAATATATAATATATAATATATATATATATAAATATATATATATATATATATATATATATATATAATATATATAATATATATATATATATATATATATATATATATATATAATAATATATATATATATAACCAACCTGAGAACTTCCTACAAATACTATGTATATATATTATATATATATATATATATATATATATATATATATATATATATATATATATATATATATATATATATATAACTGCTGCTATATATATATATATATATAAAGGCATTACAATGACAGGTACTCGAGGTATTTGACTTCTTGCATTCCTCCACCACTGTGTTGGCCTCGTAACACAAGAGGTGAATTATTATATAATTTGGAAACTACAGGGTGCGGCAACATAACTTCCTTATTTTAAATGCGCGCCAATTATGCTGTAAGGGTCGGAGCGGAGTGGGAGTGGTCAATCGAGAGGCGTGGTTCTAAGGTTTTGCTCCCGGCCATGGTCAGTCGCAATCATGTGTTGGAACAGTGTGGAGCGTGCGTTTGTCGTCTAGGCCTACTTCTCAAACAGATGTTCTGTGATCGTAACCCTATGCGTCTTCTTTAATCGTTTCAATCTAGCCCCGTTGGGCCCTGTCCCGGATCGGAAATCGAGTGTAACATGGGTCACTAAGTTCAGACAAACCGAGAATGCCACAAGACGACGGACTGGGGTACCTCAGCCCATCAGACCCCCTGAGTACATTGAGGCAGTGAGAGCGTCAGTCCTGCAATCCCCACGGCATTCTGCGCGCAAACATGCGTCTGCCCTTGGAATATCCGATCGTCCAGTGAGTCGCATTCTTCACGAAGACCTTCATTACCATTCGTACAAGCTGGCGATTGTGCAGGAACTCTCCGAACACGACTTCATTTCCCGGAGGAACGCATGTGAGGTGCTTCTCGCAAACGTTCCTGAGGACGCCATTGTGTTTTTTAGTGATGAAGCCCATTTCCACTTGAATAGATGAGTCAACAAACAGAACATGCGCTACTGGGCTGGCACCAATCCACGAGAATTGCATCAACGACCCTTGCAGTCACCAAAGATCACAGTGTGGTGTGCAATTTCCTCCGCTGGGATTGTTGGGCCATGGTTTTTTGAGGAAAATGAGGTCACTGTGACAGTGAATTCAGACTGGTATGTAACCAAATTGGCTGAATATTTTTTCCCACGTCTCGATGAATTGGACGTAGGAGACATTTGGTTTCAACAGGACGGAGCAACGGCTCACACTTCGATGGCATCGATGGCTGCTCTGAGAGACCTCTTCCTGGAGCGCCTCATCTCATTACGGGGCGATTCGGAGTGGCCAGCCCGCTCCCCCGATTTGGCCCCTTGCGACTTCTTTTTGTGGGGGTTATCTGAAATCCCGCGTTTATGTTAACCGTCCGAGGACCCTACCAAACCTGAAGGCCAACATCATTGCCAATATTGCCAACATACCAGCTGCAATACTGGTAAGGGCCATGACAAACGCCGGAAATCGGCTTATTCAGTGTATGGACAGTGGGGGTCGGCACCTATCTGATATGATTTTCAAATCTGTGTAAAACATTTCTTTAAATATGCACCTACATTATAATATGAAACAAAGATATTCAGAATCATAACATGTGTTTTATTGCGTTTTTTGCAAAAAGGAAGTTATGTTGCCGCACCCTGTACATTAAATTTTTTTGAACATTATTAAAATAAATAATACTTTAAAAATTCAGAAGCTGCAATTAATAAACGAGTAAGTGACCTAGAATAAAGGCATGAAAATCCTTAAAATTGTAGAATAAAAATTAATTTGAAAATTAATCTTGACTCGCAATACAATGTATTAAGCTCAGCGACAGAAACAGTGCAAAGGGATATTACCTTTAAATTGGAGCAAATACAAGAGATGAACACAGAATCATTAGAAAAGAAATACAAAGTGATTTTAATTACTCCTAACAAGGAACGTTTGAGAGGCATGATATTTAAAAATCTCAGAAAATATAATAACATTTTTTTTTGGTAGTGAAATTTTCGTTAAAAGAACTTCGCGAAGAACAAAAAAGGTTTGCTCAATTTTTATCGTTAATAGGATACCGTTAAAATTGCAATAGTTTATCTTAAGGTCGGTTGTTGCAAATTTGCAACAACTTTGTTACTTTTCCTTCTATTTGCATTATCTAAAAAGATAAATGCAGCATTTTCCGAGCTCTAAAAGGTTGATTTTAAGAGTTTTTCTGAGTCTCCTTTCATTTGTCTTTCATTTTAATATGAAAGGAAAGCCGATTTTACATTTTGAATAAAGTCAAAAATCTCCATCACCTAAACACTAAAACCTTAAACTATACAAAGATGGTACTATTATCTTAAAATCTCGAGATGACTTCTTGATATCTGCCACCAAAATCCAATAGTGTTCTTTTTCCCCACAGGAGGAAAAAAACACAAATTTTTTAACAAAGGATTTTTTAGCGACAGTTTTTTTTTTAATTTTCATTTGATCGATTTTAAACTTTTAGAACATGTTTATTTGGGCGAGTTACATATTTTTAATTACATTATTATTATGTATATTCAACCAGTTTTCCTCTTGACATGGTTAAATATTTACAAAAATTATCTCGTGACCAGAGATTAACGGTTGAATAAACAAAAATATTTTAAGTAAAGAAAGTGTGCGTAATTTGCCCAAATAAATTCGTACATACTCTAAAAGTTTTATGCTGATCATATATATATATATATATATATATATATATATTATATATATATAATATATATATATATATATATATATATATATAATATTATATTAGTATATATATTTATAATATATATACACTTTCTTAAGTAAAGAAAAGTGTGCGTAACTTGCCCAAATAAATTCAGTACATACTCTAAGAAATTATTTATGCAGATCAAATAATACTAATAATAATTATATATTTTATTATATATATTATAATATTTATGTTATGTATTATTAGTTAATATGATTATATAATATATATATATAATATATATATATATAAGTATATTATATATATTATAATAGTTTATATATATATATATAGTAATAATTATATATAATGATATATATATAATATTTATATATATTTATATATATTATATATAATTATATATATATTATATAGATTTATATTTATATATTTATTATTATATATATATATATATATATATATATATATATTTTTTATATATACTTATATTATTATATATATATATAATAATATTATATATATATATATATATATATATATATTATATATATATATATAATATTATTATATATATATATATATGATATTTGACCTCTTTTGAAAAATGTGAAAAAATTTAACAATTTCAATAGAATGCAAACGTATAGCGACAAAGAAAAACGCTGTAAATCAACGTTGTAAAGCTCATCAAATGTTCCATTTTGTTTTTTATTTGATGCAGAAAATTAAGAAAATAAATACGATCATTTAAAATAATTATTTAAATTTAATTCAATGGGAAATTCCCACCAAATTCCAATTAAAATCCCTATTATTATTATTAACCATAACAATAATATTTATATTCCTTATAGTACTTGTACTTGTACTTGAACAAATTTTAGAGTACTTGTACATGTACTTATATCAAATACAAATATAAAGTTTTTGTTAACAGAAATGAGGTGCAAGAACGTGACCTTGTGAAGAAATTTAAGAGAAACTTGACTCATCAAAACTGTCTTTATATCTTTGTCACTAATGCTTATGTATTATTAATGGATTTAATATAGTTTATCATGGTCTTTTGGCAGTCAGTTTCCAATCAATATATATTATTATTATTATTATTATTATTATTATTATTATTATTATTGTTATTATTTATTATTATTATTATTATTATTATTATTATTATTATTATTATTATTATTATTATTATTATTATTATTATTATTATTATTATTATTATTATTATTATTATTATAAATATGAAATTAATTATTTTTATTTATTAATTATGTTTATTATTATTATTCATTATTATTATTCTTCTTATTATTATCATTATTATTTATTATTTACTGTTAACTGTAATTATATATTATTACTGTTTACTGTGAATTATTATATTATTTTAAATTTTTATTTTATTATTATTATTATATTATTATTATTATTATTATTATTATTATTATTATTATTATTATTATTATTATTATTATTATTATTATTATTATTATTATTAGTTGTAGTAGCATTAGTAGTCATGGTAGTAGTAGCAATCCTGGAAATGTTTGTCTCATTAATAAATTTAAAAAGAAAATCGATGCATTTAAATTATCATTAAATACATTTTTACTAAATTTTATGCTCTGTTTTTCTATTCTTTTTTTTATTCAATAAATATTTTTCTTTTAATTTTCTTTATTTTAACTTTTTTCCCTTTCACTTTTTTCAGTATGAATAAACTTTTCATTTTTATTGGATTGAATTTATTTTTATTATTGTTAATTATTATTATTATTATTATTATTATTATTATTATTATATTAATTATTATATTATTATTAATTATTATTTATTATTATTATATTATGTATTATTTTATTATATTATTATTATTATTATTTTATTATATATTATATTATTATTATTATTATTATTATTATTATTATTATTATTATTATTATTATTATTATTATTATTATTATTATTATTATTATTATTATTATTATTATTATTATATCTTTTTCTTCTTCTTCTTCTTCTTCTTCTTCTTCTTCTTAATTTGCTATTATTATTTTTATTTTATTAGTTATTATTATTATTATTATTATACTTATCTTTTATATTATTATTACTCATTAAGTCCTTTTCTCATCTAATTATTATTTTGTATTATATATTATTAAAATTATATATTATATCATAGTCTTTATTATTATTATTATTTATTATCATTTATTCTAATATACTTAATTATGTATATTATCTCATTATTTATTATTATTGATTAATATTATTCATTATTTATTTTTACTTCACATCATATTATATCACCATCTCCTAATATTATTATTTTATTATTATTTAATTTATTATATTATTATTATTATTATTATTTTTTATTATTATTAATTATTATTATTATATTATCTATTGTAATTTTATAATTATTTAATATTATTATATATTATTTTTTTTAGTAATTATCTATATCTTTTCTTCTTCTTCTCTTCCTCTTCTTCTGCTTCTTTCTTTCCTTCTTCTTTTTCTTCACTTCATTCTTTCTTTCTCTTCTTCTCTTCTTCTTCTACTCTTCATTCTGTCTTCTTTTTCTTTCTTCTTCTTCTTTTCTTTCTTTCTCTTCTTCTTCTTCTTTTCTTTTTCTTTTTCTTTTTTTTCTTCTTCTTCCTTCTTCCTTTTTTTTTTTTTTCCTTTTTTTTGCTTTCCTTCTTCTTTTCTGCTTCTTCTTCTTCTTCTTATTATTTTATTCATTATTAATTATTATTATTATTATTATTATTATTATATTATTTATATTATTATTTTTAAATTAAGATAATGATTATTAATCTTATTATTAATAATTAATTATTATTATTATTTTTATTATCTTTATTATTAATTTTCATTATTATTTGTTTTTTATTTAATTATTATTATCATTTATAAGTTATTATTTAAAATTTCGTATCAAACTAACATTAAACTTTGGCTGATAAAGCCTATTACTGCAATTATTATTATTATTATTATTTTTATTATTATTATTTTATATTATTATTGATTATTATTATTATTCCTATTTATTATTTTTTATTCATTATTATTATTATTCTATTATTTTATTATATTATTATATTATTATTATATATTTATTATTATTTGTTATTGATTAGTTATTAATTATTAGTTATTATAATTATTATTAAATTCATTAATTAATATTATTCATTATTATGATTATTATCTATTATTCTTATATGATTATTAATATATTATATTAATTCAATTATTATTCATTTATTATATTTTCTTTTAAACTTACGATATCAATATTATGTTGACTATTTTAAACATATTAGATTTTTTATTTTGTTTGGTAATTTTTATTATTATTATTATTATTATTATTATATTATTATTATTATTATTCTTATTTTTTATATATTTATTTAAGTACCTTCCTCTTTTTCTTCTTCTTCTTCTTCTCTTCTCTTCTTCTTCTTCTTCTTCTTCTTCTTTTCTTCTTCTTCGTTCTTCTTCTTCTTTGTTCTTCTTCTTTTTTCTTTCTTCTTTGTTCTTCTTCTCTTCTTCTTCTTCTTCTTTGTTCTTTCTTCTTCTTCTTTTCTTCTTCTTCTTTTCTTCTTCTCTTTCTTCTTCTTCTTTCTCTCTTCTTCTATTTTCTTCTTCTTCTTCTTAAATTAATTATTATATATATTTATTATATTATTATTATTTATAATTATTTTATTATTATTATTATATTATATTATATTATTATTTATTATTATTTTGATTTTTTTTATTAATTATGCCTATTATTATTATTATATATATTATGCTGCGGTTATTCATTAATATATTATTATATTATTATTATTAATATAATTTTATATATTATTATGTATTATTATTTTTTTTTATATTATTGTTATTATATAAGATATTAGTTATTTTATTATATATTATAATATTGTATTATTATTATTTATTATTATTATTATATGTATTATTGATGGGATTATGTGTTGGTGTGATTATTGATTAGTTATTATTATGATTATTATTTATTATTATTATTGATTATTATTATATTATTATTTTATTATTATTATTATTAGTATTATTATTATATTAATATTATTATTATTATTATTACTTCTTCTTCTTATTCTTCTTCTTCTTCTTCTTCTCTCTATCTTCTCTTCTTCTCTTCTTCTTCTTCTTCTTCTTCTTCTTCCTTCTTCTCTCTTTCTCTTCTTCTCTTTTCTTCTTCTTCTTTTCTGTCTTCTTTTTCTTCTTCTTCTTCTTCTTTCTTCTTCTTCTTCATTTCTTCTCTCTTCTTCTTCTTCCTTTTCTTCTTCTTCTTCTTGCTTCTTCTTCTTCTTCTTCTTCTTCTTCTTCTTCTCTCTTCTTCTCTTCTTCTTCTTCTTCTTCTTTTCTTCTTCTCTTCTTCTTCTTCTTCTTTTCTTCTTTCTTCTTCCTTCTTTCTTCTTCTTATTATTATTATTATTATTATTATTATATATTTACTTATTATTACTTTTCTTCTTCTTCTTCTCTTCTTCTTTGTTCTTTTTCTTCTTCTTTTCTTCTTCTTTATTCTGCATTTTCTTCTTCTTCTTCTTCTTCTTCTGTTTTTCTTTTCTTTAAAAAGTGCCAATTCTTTTTCTTCTTCTTCTTCTTCTTCTTCTTCTTCTTTCTTCTTCTTCTCTTCTCTGTCTCTTCTTCTTCTTCTTTTCCTTCTTCTTCTTCTTCATTCTTCTTCTTTCTTTCTTCTTCTTCTTCTTCTATCTTCTTCTTTTCTTCTTCTTCTTCTTCTTCTTCTTCTTTCTTCTTCTTCTTCTTCTTCTTCTTTTTTTTTCTCTTTCTTCTTCTTCTTCTTCTTCTTCTTTCTTCTCTTCGTCATCTTCCTTTGATAGAGACTAATAAAAATCTGAAAGAAAAAAAAACAGGGGAATGTTTCTGTGGTCTGGGAATTTTGCTATAATTTTTATGGATTTAAGATTATTCAGCAAGGCTATATTATCTCAACACAGATGGAAAGAAATTTGCAAGCGATTGAAACGTCTCTTGTTGCTAATCTTTGGCGAAGTTCTTTTACTGGATCCAAATTGTATTATTGCAAGGGATGGAGTTCATTTGAAATGACATTGGTGATGCAAGATTGGGTCGACTCTTGGACACCAGAGGGTTAGAAAAATTACCCAGAAGAGACAATTGCTAAAGAAACCAGGTTTTTCGGAACTCCAAGTCCTCGCTCGTTGAGTAGTGTGGTGTCGGGTGGGAGATATGTGGAATGTGGAGGGGCGTGTCTCTTTTTAACGCAAAAGTACTGCCGGAATCAAAATAAATGATTTTAAGAGCACCTTGTTATTATAGAAAATTACGATATTAATGACAATTTAGATGAAACGCATCGGTGCAACTTTAAATGGATTTGATTTTGTTTTCGCGAATTTCAACATTAAATGCTATAAATTATACTTGTCAAGAGATAGAAACAATAACTAAGGGAGGGTTTGTGCGTCTATCGATTTACATTTAAATACTATATCTAACTACTCAGCTGGAACTAGCTTGAGTTATATGAAAATTGATATACTTGTGGTGTTTAACATAGAACACATCGAATAATAAAATGAACTTTAATAAAAATGCTCTATCGTCCACGCCAGTCCATCACAAATCAGTATAGATGTAGCTTGTGTCATAAAGATTGAGCAGAGTCTCAGCAGGAGGCACTCTCTCTAGGAGACTTATAAAGCTGCCTCAAATAATCGACTATAATTTACTTGATTGCAGACCTCAGAAAGGAAAGCCGATACCTAAAATTCTTAGGATTTTGATAACTGTCCTTTTCAAAATTCTGATTGCCTACGAGTGGAAACCAGAAGTATTGTTAAATGATATGATACTATCCTGGGTAAGAAGTTTTGAGTGGTTATAGAACCCATTGGTAAAAGTGATCATAACTGATTAATTTACCATATATATATTATATATTATTATACATTACTTGAAATTTCCTGATTTTAAGAAGACGCCAATTTTATTATTATATATATTTATTGACGGGGATGAGATATTATACAGAAATGCAAATGTATGTGGGATACGTTGGTGGACGAGCTGCGAACGCCCAAAGAAAAAGATTTGTTTCCGTCCCAAATGCAAGTAACTATACCCAAATTCAAAGCCAAGATGATTTTAGAGTTCTTTAAGTACAGAAAATAGAGCTTTATAACTATGGAAAGTCGTCTCCTTCAGTTTGAAAATAAATCTATACGTTACATTTTTTCTCGGAAGCTTGTCATGATACGGGTTATTTATATATATAGACTATATTATCTATATGGATGTTTAGTTGCTTCTAATGTGTGTTATAGATTAATCCTAAAAGTTTTAGAAATATGTAATAACAAAAAGTTCCATTAAGGAATCAATTGGACCATTACTGGACATTAATGGTAATTTAAAATCAAACAGTGCTAGATATTGCAAACATTTTAAATAATTTTTCTCGACATCCTGACGAAAGAATTTAGATAGCCTTGTCTAGCTATGGAAGACATAATTTTTTGTACTACACATTTGAATTCTAGAAGAGTAAGTTGCTTTCCAGATGATAAACTTTAGTTATAAATAAATTCACCTGGACAGTGGAATACTATCCAACTGCATCCAAAATTTGAAAAGCCATTATTATATACTACTAATCTTGTTCTTATATTGTTAGTAGTGCTTTATAAGGAGGATGTGTAAATAGGTTCCTGCCTAGATTTCCTAACAATGACTAATTAACTCCCAGATTTCAAACAAAGGAGGATCGTAAGTTTCCTGAATAACTAGCGACGCAATTAGCTTGATTCTATAGTTTGTAAAAAATTTTTGAAGCAATACGTAACTGAATTAGCGTTATATGTTGCACATCTTGAAATTCATGGCATTGCTCAAGACATACCCAACACGGTTTTAGGGAGAAAAGATCTGCTTAACAAATTGCTAGAAATTTTTATGTGGTATTACGATGATAGATAATATTCATAATCCTTCGATGTCATTTACTAAGACTTTCAAAAAGGCATTTGATACCGTCCTCATCAAAGATATTATATGTTAGACCTCCCATTATATCGAGGCAAGACTTTGAAATTGGAATTAAATTGGCTTCTCGGGAATCGACAACAACGCAGTCGTTATCAATGGTGACATGCTCAGTGGAACAATGGTTACTAGTCGGTGTACCCCAAGGAATCGTCCTGCGGTACAATACGTTCGAATTAACGTATATTGTTAAATGACCTAGGATGTCTATATATAAATTCTCGCGAGATGATAGTCGAATGATCTAATGTTAATATGTTTATCTGAGAAAGATCATTCTTCCCCAAAGCGACTAAACAAGATTGTAAATTGGTCAAAAACATAGTAAATGAATTTAATACCGATAAATGATAAAGTTATACATTTTTGAGTAGGACAATGACTATGATTACAAAATAGATGACACAAATATCAAAGTTGTCAGTGAGGAAAAGGATTTTGGTTTTTTTTCGTCTAAAAACGATTAAATTTTTGCGAAACAATGCTGAAGCGTTGGTTAAAAAAAGCAATATAAATCTCTAGGATTATTGCCCAGAAACTTCGAATATAAATCAAAATATAATACTTTCCTCTCTATAAACATTTAGTTGAGTTCATTCTGGGAAACCGCAGCTGCAGTTTGGGAAGTCCATACCTCAGACAAAGACATTAGAAAATGGAAAGAATTCAGAAAGAAGAGCAACTAAGCAATTAATCCTGAATGAGAGGTAAATCATACGAACAACGGACTACGTGAATTAGATATCCATTCTTTTGAGACAAGAAGATGAGATGAAAATTAATTAAGTTTTCAAGATACTACTACATAAATTTGACAATATCGATTCCAGGCAATTCTTTAGATATGATTTTAATGATGTAACACGAAGTAATGGGCTTAAACTTTGTCATAAACGATTTCAAACAAAGTATAGAAAGAATTTCTTCACTTACTTGTAATAGAGAAGTAGGAATACGTCTTTTCTTATGAAATAGTGACAGCGCTAGCATCGATTCATCAAGAAAAAGTTAGATAAACACTTTAAGGATATGGTCTGGTGAACTCAATCCACTCGACTCCTCTTAATTTATTCAAAATGCAAGAATTTAGTAGTATCTGAATATGGTAAAATCAACTAAAAAAAATTGAAATCATTTAGAAAAATTATAAGTAACAGCGTAAAAAGAATATACGTCTTGTAGTAGCTTTGATGTTCTTGGCTTGCAAAGTATCCGTTCTAGGAAAGTGATTATCAACGATCGCACTTAACCTGTAATAAATGTAGCTTTGATGTTTACCGCATTGAGAACATCTATTACATAATAACTGTAATCAATAACTGTAGTAAGTGGCTTTGATGTTTATCAGCACAGAACATATATGTTTCTAAGACTGTGATCTATATCGATCACGCTGAATGGCGTTGTAGTTAGCATTTGATGTTTCCGGCATAGAACATATCTGTCTAAGCGTTTGATCTAATCGCATCACCACTAATTAAACTGTAGTAAAATAGATTGATGTTCACCGAAGGAACATATCTGTTCTAAGACGGTGATCAAAATTTCGAGTCACACACAGATAATATAACAATATACTAACATACTGATGTATGTTTTGTCTTAGTAAGCAATCTGCTTCTAAGGTGGGCAGATCTATTATTTAACATAGATATAGGTAAAATAATTATGCTATTCAAAATACATACATGGTCTTTTTAAAATAGTGATTTAAAACAGGATTATAAAATTAAAATCAAATCAAAAATACTTAAATCAGATCTAGCCTTGAGTGGGACTGTAAGTCATGTTTGGCTAGTCAGGTTTTCTGGGGTTAGTTCTGTAATGTTCTGTAGTTCTTTTCTCTTCTTCTTCTATATCATTATATTATCTATTTATTATTATTATTATTACTAATTATTATTATTTTATTATTATTATTATATTATTATTTATTTTATTCATTATTATTCTTATTTAATTTATTATTATTATTAATTATTATTATTTTATTATTATATTTATTATATTATTATTCATTATTATTATTTTGTTGTTGTTATTATTATTATTATTATTATATTACTGCAAATTATTTTATATTATTATGATTTATTATTATATTTTATTAATATTTATTTATTATATATTTTATTATATTATTATTAGTTTGAATTTATATTATTATTATTTGATTATTATTATATTATACTATTATTATTTTAGTTTATATTATTATTATATTAATTATATATTATTATTTTATTATTATTATATTTTTATTATTATTATTTATTATTATTATTATTATTTATATTATTATTAATTATTATATATATTATTTATTCATTATTATTATTATTATTTTATTATTTATTATTATTCATTATATTAGTATTATTATTATTATTATTATGATTATTATTATTATTATTATTATTATTATTATTATGATTATTATTATTATTTTATACATTAATATTATTATTATTATTATATTATTATTAATTATTCATTATTATTTATTATATGTAATCCCATCTCATTTCATTAGTTATTATTGATATTATTATATTATTATATATTAACTTCTTCTCCTCTTCTCATTCGCTTCTTCTTCTGTCTTCTGTCTCTTCCTCTTACTTCTCTTCCTTCTTCCTTCTTCTCTTCTTCTTCATTCTTCTTATTCTTTTTCTTCTTCTTTTCTTCTTCTTCTTCTTCTTCTTCTTCTTCTTTCTTTTCTTTTTCATTCTTCTTATTCTTCATTTCTTCTTCTTTTCTCTTTTCTTCTACTTATTCTTCTTCTCTTCTTCTTCTTCTTCGTCTTCTTCATAATCTTCTTCTTCTTCTCTTCTTCTTCTTCTTTCTTCTCTTCGTCATCTTTCTTGGAGCTTAACATCTTCTGCTCTTCAATACCGTCTATCACTTTTCTCTCTCTCTTCCTCTTTCCTTAGCTCTAGTCTAGTTCTTCGCTCTCTTCACTTCGTTTTATTCTTCTTCTCTGTCTCTTTTCTTTCTTCTCTTATATTTCATCCAATTCTTCTCTTCTTCTTCCCGGTCCTGTCTTCTCCTTCTTCTTCTTTCTACTCCTTTCCTCTTCTTCATCCTTCTCCTGTTCTTCCTCTCCTCCTTCTTATTCCTCCTCTTTCTCCTTTCTTCTCTTCTTCTTCTTTTCTTCTTCTTTCTTCTTCTTCTTCGTCTTCTTCTTCTTTTATTATTATCTATTATTATTATTATTATCTATAATTATTATATTATTATTATTATTATATTATAATTATCTATTATTATTATTTATTATTATTATTATTAATTATTATTTTATATTATGTTATTATTATTATTATTAATTACTTACTTATTAATTCATTATTATTATTATCTATATATTATTATTACTATTAAATACAAGACAAATTAAAATGATTATTAATTACGCTTATTGTCTTTATTTTAAAATATCATAAATCTCAATTATCATTATTATTTATTATTTATTATTATTTATTATTATTATTTTATTATTATTATTAGTATTATAGTGATTATTATTATTATTATATCATTTATTATAATTATTATTATTTATTGTTATTTTTATTTATTCATTATATTATTATTTTTATGAATTATTACTTTATTATTATATTATTGTGTCAGTAGTAGTCATCATGGGTAGTCAGTTAGCAATCCTGGCAATGTTGCTCCTCATTCTAAATGCTTAAATAAAGACATATCTATGTATTAAATTTTCTATATTGTGTATCATTATGACCTAATTTTTCTCTTTCTTTTTCTCTTTTTTTTATTTATTTATATCTCGATCAGTATTTTCTCTGTACAATTTTACCAATTATATTTGTGTTCCTTTCAAATTTTCTCTACTATATATAGCTTAATTATTTTCTTGTGAACTTTGAATTATTATTATTAACATTCCGAAGTTCTCCTTCCCTACTAGCTGCTTATCGACTTATTATTTACTTTATATTTTATATTATTCACCGTGTGTTGTGTGTGATCTTCATATGATTATTGTATGATACCTGTCTCATTTTGTAATCTATACTTATTGTCTAATCAAATTATCTATTGATTTGTGTTGTTATATTAATTAATTACATTATGTATTCCATCGTTATTATTGTTAATTATTATTATTATTATTATTATTATTTGATATATTATTATTATTTATTATTATTATTATTGTTATTATTATATTCTGTGTATTAGATATTCTATTATTATTATTATTATTATTATTATATTTATATATATCTTTATTCTTCTTCTTTTTCTTCTCTTCCTTCTTCTTCTTCTTCTTCTTCTTCTTCTTCTTCTTCTTTTTGTCTTCTTCTTTTCTCTCCTTCTTCTTCTTCTTCTTCTTCCTTCTTCTTCTTCTTCCTTCTTCTTTCCTCCTTTCTTCTTTTCTTTCTTCTTCTCTTTCTTCTTCTTCTTTCTTCTTCTTTTTCTTTCTCCTTTTCTTCTTCTTCTTCTTTAAAATAACATCGAGGTGGAAGTATGTGTTCTTATGAAATAGTGACAGCCGCTAACATCGATTTATCAGAAAAAAGGCAGATATAGTATCATCGTGTGATGGATATTGGTCTTGAACGTCGATGTCAACTCGATTCTACTTTATCACAATACAAGTTAATTAGTAGTAATCCTGATATTTGAGTAAAATCACACCTCCCCAAAAAAATTGAAAATCATTTGGAAATATATAAGTACAGCGTTACAAAGAATTACGGCTTGTAGGTGGCTTTGATGTTCATGGCTTGCAAGGTATCCGGTTCTAAGATGATGATATCATCGATCGCACTAACTGTAATAAATAGCTTTGATGTGTTTTACCGCATAGAACATCTGTTAACAGAAAGAGTAGACTACACTACCCCCCCAATAACCTCGTCAGTCAAGTGGCTTTGATCGTTCTATCCACATAACGAGCATTATCTCGTTCTAAGACGGTCGATCTAAATCGACTCCACCCCATGCACCTAACTGTCAGTACCAACTCACTTTCTTCGATAGTTCCATTGCAATACGAACCATATCCCTGTCTCCTAAGCTACGGTGATCTAATCCACTCCACACACAACTACAATAAACAAACCAATACCTTAACATCACTATGACTGTTCTGCGTAGAAGCAATTTTCTTTTTTATTTGAGTCAGACTTCTATTTTTATTCATACACTATTGCTCACAAACAACTGTGTATTGATATCAAAACACCAATAACTATTGTTAATAAGAAGTAGACAGCGAGTTAAAGCGAGAGATGTAGTGTAAAGCGGTAGCTAATACAAAAGCTAGCCTTATTTCTGGACAGTATATTCTTCTCTACGTCATGTAGTTCTTCCTCTCTTCTTTTCTTCTCTTTCTTTCTTCTCTTCTACTTCTTCTTCTATTCTTCTTCTTCTCTTTCTCTTCTTCCTTCTTCTTTTATTTCTTCTTCTTCTTCTTCTTCTTCTTCTTCTTCTCTTCTTTCTTCTTCTTCTTCTTTCTTCTTTCTCTTCTTCTCTTCTCTCTTTCTTCTCTCTCTCTTCTTCTTCTTCTTCTTCTCTTCTTCTTCTATCTTTCTCTCCTCTTCTTCTTCTTCTTCTTCTTTTTTTCTAGTCGGAAAAGAATCCAAAAACAACACTTTGCACACTTGTTGCACTGTGAGTTTTGCACTGCTTAGACAACAGAAACTTTGCTGAGTGAAGCAAACTCATATCACATTGGCACGTGGACACAAATCTAACCACACTATTCGATGTTGAATGCTTAGAAACAGAATCTGTTCAGCCAGTGATCAAAACTCATAAATAACAAAATCATGTAACATAGTTAAGAATGTTTGTTGTTAAGAAGCAGTATTGCTCTGAGTGGCAGACTCATAGTTACAAGAGAATTATGGTAAAATAAGTACTATTTGAAACTCAGTAACAGATTGTTTTAAGCCGAGTAGTCACATCCAACAAATAAATAAACAAAAATACTAAACGGACTAGCCTTGAGTGGACTTAAAGTCTTTGCTAGTCGTTGTTCTGTAGTTCTTCTTCTTCTTCTTCTTCTTCTTCTTCTTCTTTCTTCTTCTCTTCTTCTTCTCATTCTTCTTCTTCTTCTTCTTCTTCTTTTCTTCTCTTCCTTCCTTCTCTTACTTCTTCTCTCTCTTATTTCTTAATCTTTTTTTCTTCTTCTTATTCTTCATTCTTCTTCTTTCTTTTATTCTATACTATCATTCTACTTCTTACTTCTTCTTACTTCTTCTTACTTCTATCTTCTTCTCATCCTTCCTCTTCTATCTTCATACTTCTTCTTCTTTTCTTCTTCTTCTATCTTCTCTTCTAAACCACTCCACAGACGTTTTGAGTATTTTTAACTGTAAATATTTGAATCTTTGTAAAAATTTTAAATGTTTTAACAATTCTACTTGTGAGGTTTACTTCAGTTTAAAGGTAAATAGAGGTATTTTTTAAACTTGTACAAATTATAGTAAATTTGAAATTTTTATTTTATATCCGGATTTAAATTATTTAAATTTAAAGAAGTTAATCATATAAAGATTTTTGACTTGCATTTGAAATACTTACATTAGTACACAATATACAATACAAAAATTCTTAGACCCTACCGATTTTTATTTTGACACTTTAGTCATAATTGAAAGCCTTTGCAATAAGGTTGGAGACCCCGTAACCTCTGTGACGTCACCAAATTCAGGGAAAGACGATTTTATATTGAATGGGCCTGTTTTTGTAATAACTTGATATAAGGTTAAAATTTGGTACAACATCTTGTAACACCACTCCACAGACGTTTTTTAGTGTTTTTGGTTCTAAGTACTTCTAATAAACTTGGTATTGAATTGTATTTAAAATCGATATTCTGAGAAATGGCTGTCAGGTTTAAGTGTTTAGTTTCTTTATGGATCTGAACCATGCTTGTTGAGCTTTTTAGGTTTTGTTTTGAATATGAAAATTCTTATTTATATACTATATACTATATATATATATATATATATATATATATAATATTATATATAAATATAAATATATATATATATATATATATATATATATATATATATATTTATATATTATACATCTCTCGATAATCTGTCCTGACTTCGGAAAGAAATTCTTTCCAATCATACTTTTGCGAATACTTTAATTAAACTAAATAATGGTACTAAATTAATTAATTGCGTGAACACGAGTTCTAGCTCAGTCACTCTCGATAAAAATGATCAAGTTTCAGTAGCGGAACTCTTTTGCTGTAGAAGATGTTTTCTTCTCTGAAAAACCTTTCTGCTTTGAATAAAGAAGTGTTTCGCGAAATTCCCCTGCTCACACATATTCGCTAAGCCCGTGAACTTGTCGTGCTACAAAATGAAGTGCACAACTCGAAAGGATATTAACTTTTTGCTATCGCATAAAGACGTTAATTGCTCTGAGCATGATGAAATGTCTTTGGCCCACTTAAAAGGGGAGACTTTATCCTCGGACCCTCTACTTTTTGAAGTCAATTTTTTTTTTTCCACATTTTTTTTTTTATTATCTAGATTATTAGAAAAATTCCTCCTGAACATCATGGTGTACTTATTTTTTAAAAATTCTAAATGGTTTTTAGATACAGAAATTTTAATTTAGAGAGGTGTCGAACTAAAAAATTTCAATTCCAATCAAAATTGTAATTCAGGTTGGTTTAGGTTAAAAAAAAAGTTTTTATTTATAATATAGAAAATCTATTTTTTTTTTCATATTCTCACCTCCACCCATTCTTCGGTTTTTACTCAGTCAAATAAATGGAATCGAAGCCGGAGCCGGAGCCGGAACCGGAATCCGGAGCCGGAGCTGGTGCTGATGCCGGAGCCAGATCCTGTATAAATTTTTTTCCCAGAAATAATTTTTTAGAATGAAATTTATTGCCAGAAAACGTACTAAAACAATTTAAAATAGAGTGCAGAATCCTAGTCGAAATCCGAGCCGGGTCCGGAGCGGAAGTCTGAAGCCAGAGCCGGTGTCGGAGCCGGTGCCGGAGTCCAGGGTATAAATTTTTTCAAAAAAATATTTTTTAAGGTGAAAAATTTATTGCCAAAAGACGTGCTGAAGAGTTATCAAATAGTGCAGAAACCTTAGTCGGATCCGGAGCAGAAACCGAAGTCATAACCAGATCCGGAGCCGGAGCCGGAGCCGGAGCCGGAGCCGGATCCTTGGTATGAATTTTTTTCGGAAAATATTTTTTTTTGGTGAAAAATTTATTGTCAGAGAACGTGCCGAAACAATTTTCAATAGTGCAGAAACCTTAGCCAGATCCGGAGCCGAAGTCGAAGTCAGAGCGCGGATCCGGATCTGGATCCGGATCCTGGTATGAATTTCTTTAGAAAAATTTTTTTAGGTGAAATTTTTTTTTCAAAGAAGACATGCTGCAATGTTCAAATAGTGTAGAAACATTAGTCGGATCCGGAGCAGAAACCAGTCATAACCGGAGCCGTATCCGGAGTCGGATCCTGGGTATGAATTTTTTTTCGGGAAATATTTTTGGGTGAAAAACTTTTTCAGAAGGCGTGCCGAACAATTTTCAAATAGTGCCAGAAACCTTAGTCGAATGCCGGAGCCGAAGCTGAGTCAAGCCACATCGCGATCCGAGATTCCGGATCCGATCTGGGTATGATTTTCTTCAGAAAAATATTTTTTGAGGTGAAAAATTTATTTTCAAGAAGACGTGCTGAAACAATGTTCGAAATAGTCTAGAAAGCATTAGTCGGATCCGGAGCCATATCCGGAGCGATCCGGAGCCATATCCGGGAGCCGGATCCGGAGCCTGATCTGGGTATGAGTTTTTTTCGGGAAAATATTTTTTTGGTGAAAAATTTATTGTCAGAAGACGTGCCGAACAATTTCAATAGTGCAGAAACCTTAGTCGGATCCGGAGCCGAAAGTGACCTCGGATCCGGATCCGGATCCGATCCTGGGTATGAATTTCTTCAGAAAATATTTTTTAGGTGGAAAAAATTTTATTTCAAGAAGACGTGCTTAACAATGTTCAAAAAGTGTAGAAACATTAGTCGGATCCGGAGCGGAAGCCGAAGCCGAAGCAGAAGTCGTATCCGGAGCCGGTCCTGGGTATGAATTTTTTCGGGAATATTTTTGGTGAAAAATTTATTGCAGAAGACGTGCCGAACAATTTCAAATAGTGCAGAAACCTTAGTCCGATCCGGAGCCGAAGCCGAAGTCCCGGAGGCCGGATCCGGGATTCGGATCCGGATCCTGGGTATGAATTTTCTTCAGAAAAATATTTTTTGAGTGAAAAATTTATTGCAAGAAGACGTGCTGAACAATGTTCAAATAGTCTAGAAACATTAGTCGAATCCGGAGCCGAAGCTAAGCCGGAGCCGGAGCCAAAGCCGGATCCTGGGTATGAATTTTTTTGGGGAAAAAATTTTTTGGTGAAAAATTTAATTGTCAGAAGATGTGCCGACAATTTTCAAATAGGGCAGAAACCTTAGCCGGATCGGAGGCGAAGCCGAAGTCAGAGCCGGATCCGGATCCTGGGTATGATTTTTCTTCAGAAAAATAATTTTTTAGGTGAAAAAATTTATTGTCAGAAGACGTGCTGAGCAATGTTCAAATAGTGTAGAAAAATTAGTCGGATCCGGAGCTGAAGCCAAAGTCGTATCCGGAGCCGTAACCGGAGCCGCCGGATCCTGGTTATGAATTTTTTTTCGGGAAATACTTTTTTGGTGAAAAAACTTTTCACAGAGCGTGCCCGAACAATTTTCAATAGTGGCAGAAAACCTTAGTCGAATCCGGAGCCAAAGCTGAAGTCGGAGCCGAAGCTGAAGTCGGATCCGGATTCGGATCCGGATCCTGGTATGAATTTTCTTCAGAAAATATTTTTTGGGGTGAAATGCATTATCATAAGACGTGCTGAACAATGTTCAAATAGTCTAGAAACTTTAGTCGGATCCACCTTAGTCTAATCCGGAGCCGGATCCGGAGCCTGATCCTTGGTATGAATTTTTTCGGGAAATATTTTTTTGGGTTGAAAAATTTATTGTCTTAAAAATTGCCGAACACTTTCAAATAGTGCAGAAACCTTAGTCGTATCCGGAGCCCGAAGTCGAAGTCAAGCAATGATCCGAATCCGATTCCGATCTTAGGGTATGAAATTTTTTCAATAAATATTTTTAGGTGAAAAATTTAAAGAAGAAGCGTGCCTGAACAATTTTGAAATTGTGTAGAAACATTAGTCGATCGGATTTCGTATCCGGAAGCCTGATCCTGGTATGAATTCTTTTCGGAAAATATTTTTTGGTGAAAATTTATTGTTCAGAAGACGTGCGAACAATTTTCCTAAATAGTGCAGAACCTAGTCGATTCGGAGCCGAAGCGAGTCGGATCTGCATCGGATTCTGCGTATGAATTTTCGAAAAATATAATGCATAGGTAAAATTTTTATTGACAGTCGTCGTTCTGAACAATTTCCATTAGTGCAGAAACTTAGTCGGAGCCGGAGCCGAAGCCAAAGTCGAAGTCGAAGGCGGATCCGGATCCTGGGTGTGAATTTCTTTTCAATAAATATAATTTTAGGTTGAAAAATATATGTCAAGACTTAACCTGAACAATTTTCAAAATAGTACAGAAACCTTTAGTTGGATCCGGAGCCGGATCTGAAGCCAGAGTCGGAACGATCCTAGGTATGAAATTTTCAATAAATTATTTTTTAGGTGAAATTTAATTTGCAAGAAGAACGTGCTGGATAATTAACAAATAAGCTTTAAATCGCTTAGCCGGAGCGACCGAAGCCGAGTCGGAGCTGGAGCCGGATCCTGGGAAGAATTTCTTTCATTAAATACTTTTTAGGAAGAAAAATATATTGTCAGAAGACGTGCTGATAAATTTCAAATAGTGCAAATTTCCTTAGTCGGATCCTGATTCCGGAGTCGGGCGGGACGCCGAGTAATAAAATTTTTTCGACAAAATATTTTTTAATTTGAAAAAATTATTACCAGAGACGTACTGAACAATTTTAAAATAGTGCAGAAACGTAGTCGGAGCCAGAGCCGGAGCCGGAGCCGGAGCGCAAGAGTTTAGATTTTTGGTATAAATTTTTTTTCAAGAAATATTTTTTAAGTTGAAAATATATACCACAAGAAGTTGCTCATCAATTTCAAATGTAGAAAACGCATAGCCGGACGCCGAATGTCTGAATAAAATAATTATTTACGTTTGTGTGGGATATATATATATATTATATATATATATATATATATATATATATTATATATATATATATAATATATATATAATATATATATATATATATATATATCTATAATATATGGTCAGCCTCCAGAACAGCAACAATCCATATCTCAAAAATTAGCAACAGCTACCGGGAAAAGGAATACATGGCTGGAATGCTGGTCCAATTTTAGTGGCGGAAAATGTAAAAAAAAAAAAAAAAAAAAAAAAAAAAAAAAAAAAAAAAAAAACTACTATAGCTACAGCAAAAAAGAATACATTTTTGGAATTCTCGTAAAATTTTGGATAGGAAAATGTAAAAAAAATAAAAAAATAAAAAACATTATTGTTAATAATTAGAGTAATATGATTAGAAGGCCTAATTTTTAGAGACCTTTTATTGGTTACTCGTTAAAAATAAATAGACTTTCTATTATTTTTTTTTTTAAACTAAAGAATACCCACGGTATAACCGCACCGATGGCAGGAGTCGGGGGTCTCTCGGCCTCCGGGGAACTACGGGGTAGGACTAATTCCCCTCCTCCGGGGAGGGTCTCCGGTCTCCGAACGCCCCGCTCTTTGGTAATTTGGGTGTCGCGGGGGTTTCCTCCGCCCCTCCCCTACGGGGTATGGAAAACGTCCCTCCCTGTGTTCCCCGTCGGCTCGAGCCCCCTACATTGCGTGTAATACCTTTACAAATAATAATATATATATACTATGTCCCAGCAACCCCCCCAAAATAAAATAAGCCAATTTTTTAATGTTTTTTTTTTTTTTTTTTACATTTTCCGAACCAAATTTTACAAGGATTCCAAAAATGTATTTCATTTCGCTGTAGCTTTTGTAGTTTTCGAGATATGATTTTTTTTTTTTTTTTTGCAGTTTCCTCGGTAAAATTTGCCAGGATTCCAGCAATGTGTTCCTTTTCCCGGTAGCTGTTGAAGTTTTTGAGATATGGATTGTGGCTCTTCTAGAGGCGGGCATATATATATATATATATAATATTATTATATATAGGGAGGAGAGGCGGTAAATCTTTTTGAAATAGCCAATAAATATCCTCAACGTCATATATATTTATATATATATATATATAAATAGAATATCTTCAGGGAGGAGAGGCGGTAAATCTTTTTGAAATAGCCAATAAATATCCTCAACGTCATAGATGAATCATACGTCATACCTCTCAAGCCATACCACGTGGAAAAGCACAATTTCAAATGCTAATAAGCATAATAAGGATAGCATAATGCTAATAAGGTGATGTCACGAATTTTAACAATTTAGAAAATAGTTTTTATAGATTCTCTGGATTGTTATAAATTTTTTTTTTATAAAAATGAAATTTAATATTTAATTTAATATCCGCCTTCCCAGAAAGAAGGCATCTCGGAACAGATTTCTAATCTAATGCTTCGATATCACTGCTTTGAAACTCTGTGCTTATTTAAATCGACAGGAGGGTGGTTGGAACACCTGCTGTGGCTACATGGCATTCTGCTTGGATGCTCTTGTGTTACAGGAGCAACCAACCAAAGTCAAGGAATGCCGAAATGGGCACAACATGCTTGTTGCGACAAATTTGCAATAATAAGACGAAGAAAAAATTCACTCGCGCCAGGACTCGAACCATCGACAACAGCGTCGCCGTTAGACAATGTACAGGAAGCTCTGTCACTTGTCCGATCCACCTTCCCAGAAAAAGATGGCATCTCGGAACAATTTTCTTATATATGGCTTCTAAAATAACCTGTTTGAAAAACTCAGTACTTATTTAAATTGGACAGGAGGGTGGTTGGAAAACCTGCTGGGGCTACATGGCAATTCCTGCTTGGGTATTTCCTGGGTAATCAAGAGCAAGCCAATCAAAGTCACAGAATTGCGAATATTGGGCCCACAACATGCTTGTTTTTGCATCGCCACAAATCTGGGCACATACCAGACAACGAAATATTATCACTACGTGACAGGACAATAACAGAACTGTTCATTGACAGCAAGCGTGAGATTGACAGCAGCGTCGCCCGTTAGACAATGTACCAGGAAGCTATATCCGTACCACTTCTAGAAACTGTTGTTCATAAAAGTTTAGCCGAAAGGAAAAAAATGACCGCCCCTATTAACTAAAAATAAACAAAAGCCTTGAACTGACATTTCAATCAGAAAATTAAGAGAAAGGAAAAACAAAACATTCTGGAGACGATTTGTTCTCTCGTAATTATATGAACTGCTCTGATAATCACTCCGCTTTTTGAAACATAATAGTTACTTTATCTATAAATCGGAAACAGAGCGGAAAGAGTTCGGTTAGCATAGGTTTAGTACAGCACAGCTTCCCTGCCCTGTAGGCATACAATGTGTCGATTCTGGCTATGGGTAATCCGTGGGTTACAGGCGGGAGCAACCGAACCACACAGTCGACAGGAACCCGAAAAGCCTATGAGCATGCTGTTGGCGTGTGCGCAAATGTGCGAATTATCATGAGATTACCCGAATAATTAAGTTTCACTGCGGCGCAGGGCACGACGACACAAGCTGATACGAACACAACAGCGTCAGCCGTTTAGAACAATTGTATCAGGAAGCTCTGTCACTTGTCCGATCCACCTTTCCAGAAAAAATGGCATCTCGGAACAATTTTCTTATATATTTGCTTCGAAAATCACTGCTTTTGTTAACTCGTACTTATTTAAATGTGACAGGAGGGTGTGCGCCACAACCTGTCTGGTGCTACATGGCTATTTTTCTGCTTGGGTATTGCCTGGGTATATCAATGAGCACTCTCAATTCAAGTCAAGATATCGTTCCGAATATGGGACACAACAAAATGCTTGATTGACAATACAAATTTGCAATATATATTAAGACAATGAGAAAAATCTCTACACATCGATTTGCCTGAGGACTTCGAATCGGAGTTGCCACACACGCGAAGAGTCCGCCGAGATCATTAGGATTCAAGTTGCTCTGGAAGCCCTCTACACACTTATCCGATCCTGGTCCCATGTGGCAGAAAAAGAAGGCCTTCTGGTTAACAGTTCTTCCTAATTTGAAACCTTTTGCGGGCTAATTCTGATACGCCACTGTCTTGAATATCTGGTATTTATTTAATGCTCTCGTGAGCTCTCAGTAGACCGTGGTTGGAACACAGGAATAAAACCCATAGCGGGGCGAGTAGGGAAGCGCCCACTGCGTACTAGTAGGCCCTCGTTATGGCCACATGCACTTAGGGTGGCCTATATATTTGCGACATTACAAGGAGCAAGCTAACTGAGAAGTAAAAGCTAACGCCGAATCACGCGCACACCATTATCATAGATGTTGTAGGCTTTTACAATGTAGTAATATAATCAAAAAGAAACAGTGGGAGGAGGCGGAAAAAAATTTACTAGTCTCTTGGCATGGCCCAACAGCAGAGCAAAATTTTGCCAGATAACATCGACAATACAGCGTCGCGTTAGACAAGGCCAGTAAGAGCAAACAACCAACCTAGTATTTGTTCCGATCGTTCAACTACCTGGAAGAAAGATGCGCAGCATGCGTCAGGGAAGTTTTGCTCAATCTCATGCTTCGATATCAACTTTTGCTCTGGTGAGAGGAGACTTTCTTGTAGTTTATTACTTGTGAGGAACAAGTAGATCATGGCGAAGGTTGTGCCTGGTAACCATTATTATATTATGAGAGTTACTAGCATATAATCGGCCGAACCTCATCCTAGTTATGTATCGAATGGTTTCGAAAGTCCCTGGCGCGAGTTTGGAAATTATATTATATATTTATATTATTTTTACTATATATTTTCACTAGTATTACTCACTATATATTTTTATATATTATAATATTAAATATAGTTATAAAATATAATTTATATATATATGCATGAGATACTAAATATTTTGTTTGCTGTCTGAAAAAACGAAATAATAGTTTCAAATGTTTATTCTGCGTATTTTAACTAGCACTGTTCATTTGTTTTTCTCTCACATTAGATCCACACAAAAATATCATTAAAAAATAAGAACAGTTTTTTTTTTTTCTAAAATTTGGTAACAACTCTGCATATAAAATCCTTAACAGAATGACGTTTATTTTAAATGCTTTTGTATGATGTAAGGTGGTGTCACACGTGATTGATTGTTTTTAATTCAGAAATTTTGAAAGTACTTTCAGAGATTGTCCAAAAAACTTTTAGAAAATAAAATTTGAAATAAAGTGTAATTAAGAAATATTATTACTACAAAAAATAGGAGTATTTTAGTGAAAAAAGCATTGAAATATCTTGAATATTAAAGATTTTATTGCCATTTTTGTGAAAGCCCCGAAAAAAAAAATTTCCCCTCTCCCCCCCCCAAAAAAAACGAACAGTTTTTTTTTTTTTTTTCCCAAAAAAATTAAAGATAAATTAGTTGTTCATCAAAAAAACATTTTCTTTTATCGGTTCGAAGAAATGGATTTTGAGGATAAAGTCTCCCCTTAACATTTTAATTTACAACTGACTTTAAACGCCCATACATATATATATAATATATATATATATATATATATATATATATATATATATATATATATATATATATATATAATATATAATATTATATTATATATATTTTTCAATATATATACCTATGGTGAAGGTTACCATAAAGGAAGGAAAAACTATAGACTTTAGAGAAAAGTTTATTTAGAAGAAAAATTTACTATATATATGTAGAACATGAAAAGCAATGTATTTTAAATTTTTTTTTTTAATTTTTTATATAATTACTTCCAGAGACGCATGCTTTGTTGTGTAAATTTTGGATAATCGTGCAACATTTTTTAATGGTTTGCGAATTTTTATATTTATTTTTTTTTTTTTTTTAATTTATTGTGAGCTCTAATAACACACGGATGTCTGTAGTCGGGTCTCTCGCCTTTCCGGCCAGAACTACGGGGTTGGACTATTTCCACCCCTCCGGGGAGGGGTCTCCGGAACCCCCGCTCTTGGTATTTGGGTGTCGCGGGGTTCCTCCGCCCCTCCCTAACGGGGTATGGAAAAACGTCCCCCCTGCTGTTTCCCCGTCAGCTCGAGCCCCCTACTTGGCCGTGTAAATACTGTATATATATAGTATTTTACACGGCCAAGTAGGGGCTCGAGCCGACGGGAACAGAAAGGGGGGACGTTTTCCATACGCCCGTAGGGGAGGGGCGGAGGAAAATCCCCGCGACACCCAAATACGCAAAGTAGCGGGGGTTCCGGAGACCCTCCCCGAAGGGGGGAAATAGTCACCCATGCCGGTTCCCGGAAAGGCCGATGAGACCCGACCTCCTGCCATCGTGCGGTAATACCGCTTGGGGTTCTCATTAGTTATAAAAAAAAAAAATTTTAATAAAACTCTCAAACCATTAAAAAATGTTGCACGATCTAAAAAGTACACGACAAAGCATGCGTCTCTCTGGAAGTAATTATATTAAAAAAATTAAAAAAAAAAAAAAAAAATTTTTAAATCACTGCTTTTCATGTTCTTACATATATATAGTAAACTTTTCTTCTAAATAAACTTTCCTT
>JABUQX010114907.1:0-13943 GCA_015478945.1 Trachelipus rathkii
TAAGCTTCGGAGAAATAGGCCCTAGTTTGATATTGTAATTTGGCAATTGATTAATGGTAATACACGAGTTAATATCTAAGAACTCTGCCATAACAAATTCAGTTTCGTTAAGACGGCAATATAGATTACACACAATTGACGAAAATTTTAATCTAAATCAGATTAAATTACAATTACAAAAAAAAATCTTTGAAGATATAGCTTCGTCTCAATTAGTTATTGTTACCCTCTAACTTGTAATTATAATTTAGCCTTATCATGAATTAGTTGTTTTCAAGATTTTTTTGTGCACTCTTTGATAAGATTTAGATAGTCCATAGATAACTTTGCCTATGGTTTTAGTAATCTATCTCTTAAACTCTTAGTTAGGGTAAATTTTGGTTTGAGTGAGTTAAGAGTAAATGTAGATAGAGATATGTTGAATAGTAGAAAATATTTGAAAAGATTTTCCCAGAAATTACCTGATGATACCTCCTTTTTACATTTGATTTTTAACTTGATACACTAAACTCGCTAAATAAGTACGCATATATATAAAGCCTTTGATTAGAAAGTGATTCCACATATTGTGTCTGTGCAAAGTGACAAATATGTGATTTTTTATGATAATTTAGTGAAAATTGATACCACATGTAGACAATAAAATATTAATTCAAAATAAAAATAGCAATGATCTTTAAATTTATTAACCTAATAGTTTTTTAAATCCTAAATAAAATATCATAATAATATTCTCTAAATAAATACTGAAGGATAGAATTTGTCTAATAAATGTAATGCCTTGCTTGAGTAAGGAATAAATGTTCTTTTTTTATATCATGTTTATATATTATATATATAAATATATTATTATATATATATTAATAATTAATATATATATGATAATATATATATATATATATATATATATATATATATATATATATATAGTATATATATATCCTATTATATTATACTTTAATATATATATATATTATATATATATATATATAGTGTGTGTGTGTGTTTAAATGTCTCGCTCTTTCGTTGAGGCTGCTTACACATTTTTCTCTCAATCCTCCCCCTCTCTCCTTCTTTCAAATCTCGGAAGCAGACTCAAGCCGCAGGGAATATTTGTAATTGGTTTGCGGAAATTTCTCGTAAGATGAAGTTTATTGGTGCTTAAAAAGCAGAGCAGTTATTATTCAGAAATAACAGCGAAAGTGATAGGGTACATGGGAGTTATTTATATTATGACTCTAGTGATAGTGTAGGCAGGTATTATATTCGGGGTTCAAAGGACACATCACAGGTTGCAATTAGTAGCATCATTTCAGAAACTAGGGAAAGATTTATATTTAATTATTGGCATATTGAAATTATGGTAAATATCTAGTATTTGATCTAAATATTAGTTAAGTTAAGTTTTTTAAGAAAATGCTTTATTGGCAAGCTTCTGGAATTATGCCAGAAGCTTGCCACTAAATTTTTTTAAAAAACTTAACTTAATTTAACTTTTCTGAACTTACTAATTTTTTTGAACTTAGAAATTTTTTTTAGAAAATATTTAGATCAAATACTAGATATTTACCGAAATTATATAACTATTGAACTATAAAATGTGAAACTACGTGTATCTATTCTATTATATATTTAATTGATTAAAAAATTTATGTATTATGAATTATTATTATTATTAGTAAATTTATTATTACTTTTCAAAATAATTCGTATTAAAAAGTTAAAACTCTATTTATGTCATTTTTCTCTGTTGTTGGTATTCTTGTATTTATATCGACTTCTCTCTACCCCCTTAAAGTTTAAAAAAAGAAAAGTAAGAAAAGCTACAAACCCTTCTAGGTTTTTTTTTTTTTGTATCGTCGGCAAAACGCGGGATTATTTTATTTGTTAAATATTATTTTAGTTTCTGCAGTGATATTTTAGGTTATTTATTTTGTAAATATGTTATACCAGTGAATAAGGCATTTAATTGTTATAATTTCTTTTATCTTTAAAAATTTTTATTTTTGTTATATATATTTACCTCTTATAAATGGAATAACCGTCGCTGTAGGCTTTTTAGTATTTAGGTCATTTCTAGGCCTTTGTTGTTGTTGTATATACTATTTGAAATAGGCCAGCATCTGTTGAAGAATCATCTTTAAATTGTACTTAAAACGTTTATTATGTAATGTAGAACTTTTATCTATTTGATATTAATTAGGGTTCTTGGGGACTATAAATTAAGGCTATCAAAACATTATGTAATCTTGTTAAGATTAGTCTAGGCCTCAAATAATAAGATTTTCAAAGTGAATGAATGGGCTCTGCAAAATACTTTAATTAATCGTGAAGTAACGAAACTTGGTAATAATCTAGGAGATCCCAGATAGCTAGAATATAATTTCACCAAGAAATATAGGCAGGAATTGCGTTTAATTTTTGAAGAAGGTAGGCCAGAGTCCAAATTTTTTAGTTCACATGTTTGCTTATAATTTAGTTTAAGAATTAAGTTTGGTAATAGTAGTGCAGAACCTCAGCATCACAGATTTTGGTAATTATGTAGCTAATGTGAGATAGTATTATGCAACTATTGTATTAAAACTGTAAATTTTTAATTTGTAAAAATGGTGTCAGAATATTCTTTGAAGTTTCCTTTAGAGATTAGCGTACATTTTAAATGTATGTTCAATAAAAAATTTAAAAAATAAAGCTCCAAAAAATATTCTTACTTAATATTTTACGTAAGTTAATAATATACTCTTTGAATTGAACACAATAATATTCCGTTATTGGCTAAATTTAGGTATAAACTTTTTCCCGTCCCTGTTTTTGCTCCTGGTTGATATTTTTCGTAATTCGATCCATCAGTTTCTTTTCTTAATGATCCTTTAATATAGAAATTGCTACTAGATGTGAGTAAAATATATTCTCGATTTTGATGTATTGGCAGAAATTGATGACTACGATATGAGAAACATATATATATATAAATATATATCTATTACTATATAATATATATGGGCTATAGAGGATATATACTGTAGTGATACTTAACGTCGTTGTATAGGCAGAATGCATAGTGTAAGTCACGCGGTAGCTGTGTGAAGTACCGCGAAGAGGAGGTAGGTGAATATATATGTCTACTTGGGTGATGATAGAGTGATGTGACCGATATTGATGTCGTGAGTAGAGCGGTCCGGCTGGGGCGAGTAGCGGGGCTTATCGCTGAGAGGGAGCGTCGTTGTATGTGACCATGTGATGTTCTATATTATTAGCTAAGGCCACGCGAGGTGTCTGCACTGGCCTAGAAATTGATTTCCGCGTGCGAAAGTGAATAGAAGACTGAGCGATGTCGGACTCCCGGCCGAACACGGACATTACTAATGTCCTTGGAATCTAATAAAAAGTTTAGCTAGGAAGGTGAATGTGATTTTTACAATTAATCCCAGATGCCTCATAACTTGTAAACAAAATTACTGATGGTGAGTCTTGTGTAGATATTCAGTACATCAGTTAATTACATACCATACATAGGTATTATGAAATATAAGTTACTCAGATAATAGGTATTAAAAAGGGATCACCAGTGACTTAAAATTTAAAATCCAAAATTATTGATTATAATATATTATTTAATATTATAGTATTAATATATATATAGTAATTATATATATACTACGTAGTATATATATTAAGTCCTATAGGCTATAGTCAATTATAGTTATTATATAAGTATATATATATACTTATATAATATATATAAATATATAAAGGCGTAGCAGCGGGGTTACCGGGCCCGCCTCTTTAGGAGAGGTGATTCGGTCCACGTCATGTGAATAAGATATAAAGATATAATAAAATTATATATTTTTTTTTTTTTCGCTTCATATTTATAAAATGCTCACTCGTGGTAGTACTCTAAGTTTTATTTAGATCATTTTTAATCTAGAAAGTTTTTATATTTTAAAAAAAATGTTAGAAATTAGGGTGCAAAATGTCCTTCAATTCAATAGATACTTCACATTTTGAAAAAGTGAGTTTTTTAACTTCGTTTTATGATAAAATTGGTGGATCGATTTAAATATTTGTTCAGTGGATACACTCGAGTAGTTAGCTATAAACTGGCAAAGTAAATTTTTGATCCAGAAGCAGTAAATTATAGGCAGAAAAAAGGGGCCTGTAAACTTAGGTCCCGCACTTCACCCGCCACCGTAAAATTGATGGAGGGGTGGCTTGGACATTGTTTTTCGTATTTTCCGTATTATTATTAGACATTTTTAGTAAACGTATAATAATAAATGTAATCAACGTTACTTATATTAAGTGAAATTTATTAAAATTGAATTTTGACTAAAACTTATCATATATCAAAAAAAAGTGTTCAAAATTTTTGCGGCGGAGAGGGGATGAAATCGTGAACCTACCGTTATATTTATAATTTCGTATTTTATTTATCATTATTGACTTTTAATTACTTATGCGGATTTTTATATGAATAATAATTAACCTTAATATTAAGATATAAAATTGAATTATTAACGTTAAAAGATACGAATTTAAACAGATGGATTCCAGGTCACCCTCAAATGGTGGTACCGACTTCACCATCCTCCATAACGGTCCAGCGCTGACGATTCGGAACGTATAATTGAAATAGCACTTTATATAAAACTTTTATTATTAGATATACATTATTGAATAATTTTTGTGTGACTTATGCCTGACTATAGCGGTCCTTTGTGATTTACAAAAAAAAAAAATTTCAAAGTGCAATTTTGTGAAAATCGGGAGACAAAGTTATACCTAAGTGGTCCAAGTCACCCCAATAGATCTTCCAGCCCGCGCTATTTTATATTTATATATTATATAGTATAATATATATATACTATAGTATATAATTATTATACTATTATATATAACTATATATATACTATATATATATATATTTAGTAAGTTATATAATATTATAATTATTTTTTATTTTGCAATTGTGAATAGTGTCCAAATTTCAAACTTGCTGGTATGCCAGTGAGTAGTTAAAAAAATAAATGACATTCGTTGGAATATTTAGCTATCCATAATATCTGTAAGTAAATGATTCTGAATACAGTCCGATAACTTCTCCCGACTAAACTGCTGAATTTCAATTACATGGTATGAAAGTTTGTGTAACTCATCTCTCTATCACCAAAAAAAAAATATTTTCTAACTATGAAATCTTTGTTGCTTGAAGATGGCCAATAAAGTTCTATGAATCCCTGCTCTTCCATGATTGTGAATGGGGTATACTCATCTGCAAGTGAAATTTATTTTTTCTGAGAATTGCCTGTGATTTGGGTTCATTTTATATATGAGCATTTTGGAGGGAAGAAATTTTCCTCAAGCCTCACTTGTTTCGTTTTTTTTTTGTTTCGTTTGTTTTTTTTTTGGGTATTCCAGTGTTCATTGAAATACAGGATCTTCTCCCTATTTACTTCCAAATTTTTGACATTCAGATATTTTCTTCGGTGATGATTTACTATATGTTTATGAAGTGCAGTTGTATTAAATGTTTTGGTGAACTACCTTTTTTTTGTTTTTTGTGCTAACTTCCACTATTAAACTTTTTATGTAACTTTGTTATATACAGAAATATAGGTTAATCTTATTAAAAAAATAATGACGATTTAAAAACAATTCATTGAGCTCATTCTGATTCAGTGATTCACTAATTAAGTAATGAAAGTTATAAATCTTTATCAAAATTATGTTAATATCGTGATCTTAAGACGTGACTCGACATCTAGAGTATAATATAGATGGATTAGTATACAAACTATTAATATAAATAATACAGGGTAGATCCACGCACGGTAATAATTATATATTATTATCTATAGTAAGATATTACATACTATTCGCCCGTTTATAGAGTATTAAATACATATATATAATTTATATAGTAATATATTTATTTATTAATAATATAATTATTAATAATTAATATAAGGAATTTTATATTGAAAGAGTGGATTATATAGGATTAAATATTTTTTACAATTCTTTATAGTTAAGGGAAAGTTCAGTAATTTCGGTTCCGGGCGGAATTTTTTTTTGTGAGTCCAGGCTAGTTCGGTTTGCCGGCCCGGAAAACCTAGTTGAAAATTTCATGTTCCGGTACAGTGGATTAAAAATGTTTATCGCGCTCCTGAATATATAATATAGTGTTGAGGTATATATAGGTGATAACGTGATTCCACACGACTTACGATCAGAGTTGATATGTTTGCTGCTCTATGGATAAACTGAAAATCATGAATACGCTAGAGACGTAAGGCAGGCGGGTAACTGACTGAGAGTTAGTATGATTGTGAAGATCTACACGAGCATAAGTAGAGGTGTCAAGTCGACGTATACCAGGCGCGGAGAATAAGGGAGTAAGTACTAGTGTACATGGAGAGGTAAGGCATATTGTTAATACATGATAAGCTGTGTACTTTTTTTCTGAAAGAAAATTTTCGTAAGGTTCATAATAAAATATTTCTAAGATCAGAAAAGTTAAGTTTACAGGTAAAAGTTTTTTAGAAAATATCTATATAAGTGGAAGCTCTGGAAACTTATCCAGAGACTTAGCCATAATAATTTCTTAAAAAGACAAACTTATACAACTTTTTTGCTGAACTTAGAGAGAAAATTTTTTTTGAAACTTAGAAAATATTTTTCAGAAAAAAGTCACAGTACAGAATCTACATAAATATCCAATTATATATATATATAAATTATATATATAATATAATTATATATATAATAATATGATATTTATATAGTTATATATAATTATATTATAATATTATTATATATATAAATATTATAATATTATTAAAATTTCTATTTACATTTCAACAAAAACTAATTAATAAACACCGTATTTTTTTTTTTAATTTTAAATCTTTTTAAAGTTATTATTTTTTTATACAATTATGGAATAAATATTAAATATTATTCAATAAGTTTGAATATACGGGCTAATGTTTTATTATCTTTTATACACAAACTCATTTTAAAATCATAGCCACAAATTAATTAATTTTAATTAAGTCTGTTTTTTTTAATTATTGTTTAAGCGACATATATTCCGTCAGTTTTGATTTTTTTATGTTTTTTTTTAACATATGCTTAGTAATAGCAATACTTAACAATGAATTTCAAGATGAGTGTATTATCATGAATTCCAAAGTTCGAAAATACTTTGAATCATTTAAAATCAACAAAGTTGGTTTCGAGTTTAGAATAATGTAAGTATTTAAAAAAGTAACGCAACCTCTTCACAGAAACCAATTGTCATTAACTTTGAAGATCAGCAATAAAGCGTAATTATATATTTTATATATATACTTACTATATATTATATTATACCGTACTTATTATATATAATTATGATATATATAATATATATAATTATATATTTATATATATATATATATATATATAATATATATATATATATACTATATTAGAGGGTGTACCGGAATTCCCGTCGCCTGAATTTGACATTTTTTCCGGTTCGGTCCGGCCGGAATTTTGAAAATTCCGGCCGTAAACGGAATTAACTAATTACTTCTGAGAATTTGTCTTGAAGAGATTTATTCTTCATAGTAACCACATAGCCCATCTTTACAAAATATAATAGTAGCTCTTGTGTAGTATTCATACAGTGTATCACATATCTTTAGATTATTTAAATAAAGTTTATCTCAATACCTCAAAATCTATATGGATTATAAGATATCTCACATTAAGTTCAATAATTTATTTGCCAAAATTATATTATATATATATCATAATATATATATATATATAATAATTATAGTATTAGTATATATAATATATATATTATATATATACTGAGTATATATAGTAGCTGATATAATGACTATATAATAAGAGTACTCAGATATTATGAAGTATAGCTATATATAAGTTAACTTTCATATTAAAACACTTTTGAAAATATTGCTGGATTGTGGTGAAGTAAAAGAAAACTGTTCACCAGTATTGGGCGATAATTTTAAACGTTTTCCTCAAATATATTTCCTGCTTCTGAATAATGAAAAAATAAGATTTCTCTGAATATATGGAGGACGACCTGGAGGAAGGAGAGTAATTTTTAGGGCAAGTACTGGCCTAGTGTTTGGGAATTAGCTTTTGTTCACTTTACACGAATAAAGGACTATTCTATTCTAAAACGAAAAACTGAAATCTAAAGTACAAAAAATTTCCGCAATTTTTGTAAATTATTTTCTTCACTTTTGAAGAGGGCCACTGATTTTTCTTTTTTTCCTTTTAACACTTACTGACCGCGCTCCTGTCACTTTCACTTTAAACTTTACCTCAAACTGTAATAAAAACTAGGTAACTTTTGCAGTAATTTCTTATCTAATGCTCCCTGAATGATTTTGAGGTACTTGGCAAAACTAAGTTTATTGTAGATAAATGCTCGTTTCTGAAAATGACTCATGGCCTGAACCTTCTTCTGTACGCTACTACTATTATCACTTTCTAACCTTCAATTATTTGCAGATTTCTTCAAGCATCCATTTCTACTCAAGGTTCTCTTATTTCATGTAGTAGAAAATAAAGTCAGTTAGTAACTTGGGTCTACTACAAGTATTAAAACAATTATCTTGTGTTGATATATATGTTTATTGAAATCCTTTCTCTTCTTTTTATCACCAAATCTAAACTCGGGATGCCTTCTTCACGTCTGTCTCTATTTTCTGCTGTTCTTTCACAGAGTTTGAGAGATATGGCTGGCCGAGCTCAGAGATATAGTGAGAGTAATTAATTGAGTATACTGGTAATTTGATTTCTGGCCTTAATAGTTTCCGTAACCATGATAAATGGTTGCAAAACTCCTAGAATTTTTTCAAAGTATTTGCCATTTATTAGCAGTCAAAGCTGAAAAATGGTTGGCTGTTCTATATATAAACTTGCCGCAGAGGTCTTTTCAAAAACATTCAATTCTCTCTATGAATCCAAAAAATCTGCCTATTCCACCTCTTGTATCAACAATCTTGAATTAGGCATAGACAGTGGGCTTGGCAAGATGGTGGATCCAAGTCTTCTATTGTATTTCTTATTCAAGTGCATTTAACAAGCTTAGAAAACTGAGATGATTGAAATGTGTACAAATATTCCTACATTGTCTTTATTGTAAATCACACTGTCCTTTGAGAAAATAAGGCATCTTTGTAATAAATGTGAAGGATTGAATGAAGTAAACCAGAAAGCACTCTGTAATTTCTGGAATTAATGATTTCCAAGTATTCTCATATTATGTGCTCCATCTCGAAGGATCAAATGGATTATGTTAGGAGGAATTTCCCAATTATTTAGCGAGAATATAATTACTAAAAGTGATTTTAAAATCTAATATTCTAACCAGAACAAATTAGTGCAAGAAGTTACGATTTCCAGAAAACCGCTGGTAAATCCAGAGTGCAGTTTTAAAGAAATAAATGAGTCGTTTGAAATATTTAGCTCTCTATACTATATCTGTAGTAAATGATATCTATAAGCCTTAGATAACTTTCTCGAATACTGCTGATCTCAATTTCCTGTTTGAAGTTTGTTAACATTTTTCTCTACAAAATATTTTCTACTAGGAATAAGATAGTTTGGTTGAAGATTGGCAATAGTTTCTATGAATCCCTTCTCTTCTTTGACTGTGAATGGCTTGGTTACTCATTGCGATCAAATTCATTAATTTCTGTGATTTGGGGTCATTGATATGCCAAATCTTTTTTGGGAGAAACTCTCCTCAAAAACTCACACTTATTCACGGCTTGGATCTATTGCTCTTTTGGGGTTTCCCCTGTTCTAGAAATACAAGACTCTCCCTTTTAACCTATTAAAATTATTGAACCTTCCAGATATTCTCTTCAATGATGATTTTTCCATATGTTTATGAAATTATGGAACTAATATAAGAATTTAATTAAGAATTAATAGCTTTTACTATAGAAATATTTTTTTGCGAAAATGTCATTCTAAGTAATTAAGGAAAGTTCTTTAAGAAATTCCGGTTCCGGCCGAATTTTTTTTGTGATCCTCCGGCTAATTCCGTTCCCGGGTCCCGGAACTGACACAATTTCAGTTCCGGTGCACCCCTAATATATATATAGTATATATATATATAATATATATATATAATAGTATATATATATATATATATATACTATATATATATATAGTATAATATATATATAATATATATATATATATAATATAAAATCCATAAAATGATATATTGTTATTCAACACTTACAGCGAAAAACCAATTACATATTTGGAAATCAGCGTGTAAAGCTGTAATATAAAAATGTAAAAAAAAATATATAAAACAAGAATAATGGCTCGAGCCGGCGGCGGGACAGAGGGGGGGACGGTTTCCATACCCCGTAGGGGAGGGCGCAAGAACCCCCGCGACACCCAAGAGCGGGGGGTTCCGGAGACCATCTCCGGCAGGGGGGGGCAATTAAGTTCCTACCCTGTCGTTCCTCGGAAGCCCGAGAGACCCCGGACTCCTGCCATCTTTGCGGTTTACACTTGGGTATGTTTTAGTAAAATAAATTTTTTTTTTTTAAACTGAACGGAGTGTAAAACGTAACTGGTCCTATATATTTTTGAATCAATGTCCGTCACCCCTTAAATTGACTATTAGGATCATATATAACTAGAAATATATAAAAAAAATCATAACTGCCGGAGTCGTAAAACATAAGCAGGTCCCATTTTTAGATAGGCAGTTTTTATATATATATATATATATAGTATTAGTATATATATATATGTTATATATATATAGCTATACATCTATATATATATATATTATTATATATCATATAATAATAGTACTATATATATATATAGTATATAGTAATATATTAAAAAGCTTACTTTATAAATTTTGAAAGCGTTGAACAGCTTCAAAAAAGTTCCATAGTAATACAACCTTGATATAATAATATTTCTTAAAAATTGATAATAACAATTATTTTAACATACATGGTTTGGGTGATTTTTTTTCTTGATTCTTTTTCGAACTAAAATACTCTTGGTTTTAATTAAATTATAGATTAAATTGATTAACAATCCTAATTACTACCAAAATTAATTAAATAAATTAAGTAAAAACAAAATTTGTTTAATTAAGTTATTTAATATATATAGTATATAGTATATATATATAGTATATATATATTATATATTAGTAAGTATACTATATATTATATATATATACTAATATATATATATATATATATATATATAATAATATATATCTTTTAATCGTAATTTTATTTATTTACTTTATTGAAAATAAGTTGTTAACTAAACATGATGAAATTATTACGTTATTAATATATAGTGAAGAGTATACTTATCATTAATCAGGTGATAACTAGAGATAATTATGTAAGTTGGAAAAAAAAATTTGCCTAAAAAATAAAAAAAAATGCACTGATTTTATTCATAAAATAAAATCTTAATATTTTATGTCAAACTGATTAAATCATTTTGATTTAATCAGTGCCAAACTCTTCATTCAATCAGAAAGTAATTCATTCAAGATACTTATCACAGGAGCGACATGACGTATTATTAATATACATTCACAGAACCAACACAGAAGTATTTTATCTAAAAAAAATTGAACAACAAGGATTTATTCCATCCGTTAACCAAAAAAGACTCGTGCGATCTGGCAAATATCTTTTTGTGAACCAAAGCCAATCAAGTGATCTCATATAAGTGCCTATAATAGTGACTTGTTTGTTGGTACACATTAAACGCAAGCAAAACGTTATCAAATTTGTATATATCGTTATATTAGTAGGTAATAATAGTATATGAATATATATATATAAATATAGATATTATATATATCGTATAAGTCGCGCTAAGATATATACTATCAATCGTCAAGTGGGGGAAAACTGGTTTCGGTGGGTAAAAACGGCATAAGTTTAGAAAATGGCTATATTTTCATAAATGACTAACCGGCTAGGTGAATGGGAAAGGTTTTTTTGGCTTAGATTAAAAGACTAATATTTTTTAATATTATTTCAAAATTAAAATCCAATACGTTTTCTCAAAACGTTCAAAGAAACCAAGAAATGTTTTCAATTTAAATTTATCTTTTTTTGAAAAATTCGCAAAAAAAATGTTAAGGTCGTGGCCAATCACGTGCGATGTCTTCGCATTAAACAGTATAATAACAAGGATGTCGGGTGAATTTAAGAGTTTTCATGATAATGTAATTTGTACTTAGTGAGTATTATTTTTTAAGTTATTAAGTATTAAGTCGGTTTTCAACTTTTTGGGGTAAAACTGGTAACGGGGTAAAACTTGTAACTATATTTTTAAACTATATGAGTGATCGCTTTTATCATGATATAAGAATAATATCTTTATTTGTTATTAGGTTTTTATATAAACTTATGATGAATATAGACTCCTTAAGAATTCCCTGTGTATTATATTTACTGTGTATTATTAGGCTATATTATAGATTTTGATTAGATTAATGTATGTAAAAAAATAGCAGCGCCAAACTTTCATTAAGTACGCCAGATGATCTCTGAGACCTATCGGAATTACTTAAAGAAAAAGCCAAATTACATATTTTGGAATCAAGCCGTAAAAGCGCTATAATTAATTGACCGGTAAAAAAATAGATGAATTAACTGAGGTTTTGAGGCATTACAGAAAAATTTACATTTTAATAAAAGCTTTATACGCTGACCCTCTAAAAATATAGTAATTGGTTGTTCTTTCGTAATAGGTCAGTAAGTTTTTCAGAGATAATTGGTGTTAAACAGTCAAATGTCTGTTTTGTACTCAAAAAATAATGATGTTAAAGTAATGCTAGTGAAGTTGTAACGTTTTACATCTATGTTTTTTTTCCACAAATTATTTTTTAACACGATAGATGACTTGTATTACAATAGTTTTTTTATGTAATTAAATAATATAGAAGTCACCAAAAGCATACAAAGAAATGTAAAAATTAAATTATATTTTAAACCGACGCACCTACCAGTTTGTAACCCCAAAAAATAACTTTTCACACTAGCATTTTTCAAATAAATTACTAAAAAATATTTATTTTCAAAACATTTTTAATATTATTCTTCATTTTATATTTTTAAAGAAGGTTAAAATTTGAGAAAAAACATTTAAGTATAGGTGTAACTTTGAAATTCAATTTTTTCAGGTTGACCAACAAAAAAAAGCTAATTTTTTACACTTGTGGCCAAATTGCTACGGTAATAACTATATATATATAATTATATAATATATATATATATATATGAAATGATCTATAGGTAGTTACGGTAACCTAACGGCCCAGAGAGAGGCATAAACGCAAGTATGCAGCAAGCAGCGGATATAATAATATATAGGTATATATACATATATTATATATAATAATATGTATTATATATATATTATTATATATATATGATATTACTTTATATATTAACAGTATAATATATATAGATATCATAGTATAACTAATATATATATATATATTATTTTATAATAAATTATATAGTATTTAATATATATATATATATTTATTATATATATAATATATTATAAAAAAATTTCCTCAGCAAACTCGAACCATTGAACTATAGCATCCACTTAACCACTTAGCCATATCCGCTAGTGGTAGGGCCCTCCTGTAACATTTGTCTAAGGGCGAAAGTACTGTATTGTCAAATAAATGGTTTTCGAGAAAATTTAAATTTAGTAGCTTAAGTCTGAGTCTGGCATCCATATTATGGCACTTATAGAATACGTACGTATTGTTGAACTTTTAGTTATGGTACTGCTCCACTATATACCTAGGAGCACCCCAGGAAAATTAGCTGTAGGCGCCCAGCAGTGATTCCAAGCACCCTTATATATATATA
>JABUQX010114908.1:0-5000 GCA_015478945.1 Trachelipus rathkii
GTTGTACTTCGTCAATAATTTGGGTGTTTAACCGTTTCCGCGTTTATCGTGAAACCTTTCGCGTTTTCGTGCGCTACGCTTCAATATATATATATATATATATATATATATATATATATAATAACCAACATATTTATATATATATATATATCTTTCTTCTTTATATATATATATATATATATATATATATATATATATATATATATATATATATATATATATATATATATATATATATATATATATATATATTTATATACAAAAATATATATATATATATACTATACTATCTTTATATATGTATATATATATATATATATATATATATATATATATATATATATATATTATAATATATATATATATATATATATATATATATATATATATATATATATATATATATATAATATATATATATATATATAATATATATATATAACATATCTCAAATATAATATATATATATATATATATATATTTGTAACTATATAGCAACCGTGGTAAAATAACTAACTATATATATATATATATATATATATATATATATATATATATTAATCTCTCCATTGTGGGTAAAACGAGTCCTCGCATTGTTGTGCAAGTGTTTTACCACTAGACCACGTTGGATCAGAAAAAGAATACAAGTTTAGTAGAAAACTCTCTTCTCAGAAGAAAGCTAGTCAATCACCGTTGACAGACCCTTTCTTGTCACAATCGGTTTCAAAGGTCAAAATGGTAACGCTTTCACAGTTTAATTATATATAGATTTAACTAATCTCCTATAGGTTTAGAACCCGAGCTATTTGCGTTATTGCGCAAGTGCTCTACCACCAAACACGTTGAGCCAATGTTGGGACGTTCTTTTGACTCATCTGGTCGTGGTGGTAAAGCATTGCATGAGAACGCGAGGAGCTTGGGTTCGAAATGCACAAGGAAGAGAATAATATTATCTATACACAGTATTAATAATCTGCGAAAGCGTTATCAGTTTTAAAATAATGTTGCTGATATATATATATATAATAATAATATATATATATATATATATATATATATGTATATGTATATATATGTATATATATAATAATAATATATGTATATGTAATAATAATAATATATATGTAATTAATAATAATGTAATATAATAATAATAATAATATATAATAATAATATAATAATAATAATAATAATAATAATAATATATATATATATATGTCTATAATAATAATAATAATAATAATATATATATATATATATATATATATATATATATATTATAATAATAATAATAATAATAATATGTATAATAATAATAATATATGTAATAATAACAATATATATATAACTCAATATATATATATATATATATGTAATATAATATATAATAATATAATATAATAATATGTATGTATAACATGTATGTATATGTAATATATAATAATAATATATATATATATATATATATCTTAATATTTATAATATATATATATTTAATATATATATATATAATATATATATATATAATATATGTATATAACATATGTATATATATATATATCTATAATTACATATATATATGTATATATAATATATGTAATATAATAATAATAATAATAATAATAATAATAATAATATAATAATAATAATAATAATATGATAATAATATATATGTAATATAATATAATATATAAATAATAATATAATATATATATGTAATATATGTATGTATATATCTTGTAATATTATATATATTAATATAGATATATATAATATATATAGCATAATAATAATAATATATATGTAATAATAATAAATAATAACCAATAATAATATGATAATAATAATATGTATATATGTATATATGTATGTATGTATATGTAATATATAATAATATGTATATGTAATATATATATAATAATAATAATATAATATAATAATAATATATATATATAATAATAATAATATAATATATATATATCTATATATATATATATAATATATGTATATGTATTATAATATATATTTATTATATATATGTAATAATATATATATAATATATATATATAATAATAATAATAATAATATGTAATAATAATATATAATAATATATATAATAATATATACAATAATAATATAATAATAATAATAATAATAATAACTATATAATATAATATAATAAATATAATATAATAATAATATATATATATCTTTACATAATAATAATAATAATAATATATATATGTTATAATATGTATATATATATATAATATAGTAATATATATATATGTATATGTATATAATATATATATAATAATATATATATATATATGCATATGTATAATATGTATATATATGTACTTTGTATGTATGTAATATATATATATAATATATATGTATATATGTAATATATAATATATAATAATAATAATAATAATATATAATAATATATATATATATATGTATAATTTATATGTATAATAATAATAATAGATAATAATTAATAATATATAATAATAATAATAATATAATAATAATATGTAATAATATGTAATAATAATAATAATATATAACTAATAATATAATAATAATAATAATAATAATAATAATAATATGTAATAATAATAATAATATAATACATACAATATAAATAATATAATATGTTTATGTAATAATATATGTAATATGTATATGTAATATTATGTAATGCGTATATGTATATAATAATAATAATATAATATATATGTAATATATTAATAATAAAACAAGTCCAAAATCAATATGTATATAATAATAATAATATGTATATATAGACATATATACGCTTAATAATATATATGAAATAATATAATATATAATATGTATAATAATATATAATAATAATAATAATAATAATAATATAATAATAATAATAATAATGTATAATAATAATAATAATAATAATATAATATACATATAATAATAATATGTAATAATAATATGTAATAATAATAATAATATAATAATATGTAATAATAATAATGTATAATAATAATAATAATATATAATAATATGATAATAATATGATAATAATAATAATACGTTTAATAATAATAATAATAATAATAATAATAATATATATCATATATATATATTATATATAATAATAATAATATAATATGAATGATAACAACTAATTTAGTAATATAATATGTAATAATATATATATAATAATAATAATAATAATATAACAATAATAATATGTATGTAATATATATATATATATATTTAATATATATATTTATATATAAATAACTCACATATAATATATATATATATAATAATAATAATATGTAATAATAATAATAATAACAATAATATATATATAACATATATATATATATATAATATACGATTGTAATAATAATAATAATAATATATATATAATAATAATAATAATATAATAATAATAATAATATATATAATAATATATATATAAATAATAATATATATATATAATAATAATATATATATATATATATAAATATATATATATATATATATATGTATGTATATATATGTATATAATGTATATAATATGTATAATATATGTAATAATAATATGTATGTAATAATGTAATATATGTAATATAAATAATATATATATATATATATATATATATATATAATATGTAATATTAATATGTATATATCAATAATATAATAATAATATATAATAGCATAACTCTTCTTCTTTCAACTATAATAACAATATGTATATTTATAATATATATATATATAATATAATATAATAATAATAATAATAATAATAATAATATATGTAATAATAATAATAATATATGTATAATAATAATGTAATAATAGTAATAATAATAATAATAATAATATATATATACTATATATATATATATATACAGTTATGTATATAAATATAATAATAATAATAATAATAATAATAATAATAATAATATATGTATATAATAATATATACATGTATGTATATAGTATGTCTATATATGTATGTATTTATGTATATATGTATATATATATGTATATGTAATAACAATAATAATAATAATATGTAATAAATAATATATAATATATGTATGTAATAATAATAATATATATATATAATACAATAAAATAATAATAATAAATATAATATAATAATATATATATATGTATTAATATAATAATAATATATATAATATATATATATATAATAATAATAATAATAACTAATAATAATAATAATATATATACAATTAATAATATATATATAATAATAATAATAATAATAATATATATATATGTAATAATAATAATAATAATAATAGCCGTATAATATATTAATAATAATAATATAATATATATATATGTAATATATATAATAATAATATGTATATGTAATATATATATGTACGGTGTAATAATAATAATGTATATGTATGTATGTATGTAACATATGTAATAATAATATGTAATAATAATATCTATATATATATGTAATAATAATATATCTTCTTTGTATTATGCTAATATATTAATAACAATAATAATATATATATATATATAATATATATATAATAATAATAATATAATAATATAATAATATATATATGTAATAATATATAATAATAATAATAATAATAATGTATATATAATATAATAATAATATAACTAATAATATAATAATAATATATATATATACGGTTGTAATAATAATAATAATATATAATAATAATAATAATATATAATAATAATAATATAATAATAATAATAATATGTATGTATAAAATAATAATAATATATATGTATATAATATGTATATATAGCAATATAATAATATGTATTTATAATAATAATAATATAATAATATATATATATATATGTATATGTATATATATATTATGTATAGCATATATATATGTATATATAATAATAATAATAATATAATAATAATAATATGTATATGTAATATGTAATAATATGTAATAATA
>JABUQX010114908.1:17500-20000 GCA_015478945.1 Trachelipus rathkii
ATATATATATATATATATACTATATATATATATAACCAGATATCTATATATGTATATATATATATATATATATATATATATATATATAAGGAAATGTCATTTTATATGTATATATATATTGGAGATAAAGAGATATATATATAATATATAATAATATATATATATATATATATATATATATATATATATATATACTTTATCTTCGCTCTTTATAACTCATATATATATATAATAATAATAATATATATATATATATACTCTTATATATATAAGTATGAAATAAATATTCTTTGAATGGCTTCTTTTCAAATGGTGTCAATAATCCATCCTTTACTGATAATTTTATAAATGCCCAGATTTTGGGCGGGCATTTAAGAAATGGGCAAATGTATTGTCAAATGCCCATTTTATAAATGCCTGCCCACTTGGCATTTGTCCAGCACATCACTACCCTACTTTTTTTGTGTGGCTGTATTGGTAGCTGACCTATTTAGCAAAGTATATTCCAAGTTCTATGAATCTGCTACAAAATGACTAGTTTCTATTACCCCCCACAAATTTGACCCCAAATTGGTATAAAAAATATTTTAAATAACAATATTTTAAAAAAATTTATTACCCCACAAATCAACACCAAAGGGGTAAAAAAAAAACATTATTTTTTCAAATTTTGTTTAAAAAAAAAGGATATTTTTATTTTTTTGTGGAAAAATAAATGTCTATATTCTAAAGAAAGAACATCATTAATTAAAAGGTAAATTTTAAGTAACAATGTTTTTTTTTTACCACAGTTTTGTTACCACTTTTGTGGGGGTAAATAAAAATCATATTTTTTGCTATCAACTTCTAACACAATGAATTATACATGTATATATATATATATATATATATATATATATATATATATATATATATATATATATATATATATATATATATATATATATATATATATATATATATATATATATATATATATATATATATATATTTATAGATTTTTTTATTATTATAAAATGAAAAAATTATCTTTTCTCTCAAAACGACACATAAGGAAAATTGTAAATGAAAATGTGTCCACAGAATTAGGTTTATTATCAGGGGCTAAGCAGCCTATTATCCAATCTAAAGAAGAGTCATCAAACTCTGCTTGTTCTGAACCAAATATTGCTGAAATACTTATGACTGATCAATGTATAGGTCTACCATTACAACCTCTTAATAGCTTTAAAGAAAGTATTAATGAATTTGACATTTATTCATCATCAGAATCAGGTGAAATAAAGTGTGAAATATATTGTTCTCAGAATTTGTCAAAAACCTTGAGTTCTTCACCTCAATTTAATAATAACACAAACTCTGAACCAGTAATTTCTTTTGAAACTAATCTAGCTAAATGGGCTATTGAGGAGCAAATATCTCAAAAAAGTTTAACAAAACTACTGCATATACTCAAGACAAATGGCCACAGTGAGTTGCCTTATGATGTGGTGAAAGTAAGCAGCAATCAACATTTGAAGATATGGTTCACAAGCAGAAGTTCATGGTTAATTTTCCAGTGAAATGTTTGACTGAGCTGGAAGAAATTGAGGAAAAATTGACTAACCTTGAATTTAAAACGAATTTGGTAAGATAACTAACAATTTTAAATTCGCAATATTGAAAAATATCCTAGTAATTTTTTTAAGATTTCCACCTAGTACCGTTTGTGTTAGTAAATGTTTTGAGAACAATTAATTAGTTTGTGTGTAGCTTTACATAATATGTTGTTTATGTGTCGAGTAATGTACATTTGAGTATCGAATGTGATGGCTAGGAAAACTATGTCTTTATTGATGGGTTTCATTGTGTTGTATAGTTGAACTGTGTGGTTTTTGTTAGATTCTCCTTTATCATGGGTAAATAGTGTGATGGAGAATTTCTGGGGTGAAACTGACAAACTGTTATTGGTGAGCATATATATATATATATATATATATATATATATATATATATATATATATATATATTTATATATATATATATATATGCCAAACTATATGTGTGAATATATATATATATATATATAAACTTTGTTGAATTTTTCTTTTCTTTTTTACAGACATATGAACTTAAACAAATAGGTGAAAAAAACATGAGGTCAATGGTATTCAACTTGTTGTATGCCACAATTTCCAATGCAGTAGCTATAGAATATAGTTGGGTTGGAGGAAAAAAGAAGAAACCTTTTTCAGGACTTAAACTAGCGGAGGTTTTTCAAGGTAAAAACTTTAAATTTTTTAAATGTAAATTAAGTTTTGTATGTGCTACTTTAAGTTCTTATATTCTATCTCTTGTACAGCACCAGCAATACGTCTCAAAAAACCATCGACAAAGAGTTTGAAAGTTGGGGACAATATATATATATATATATATATATATATATATATATATATATATATATATATAGAAAATATATATATATATATATATATATATATATATATATATATATATATAT
>JABUQX010114908.1:22500-49072 GCA_015478945.1 Trachelipus rathkii
TGCTGATCCCATAAAAATTTTCCTTGTGAAAGCCAAGGAGAGGATCGAGAGATTTAACAAGTAAGTTCTCAATTATCATCAATTAGCCTTAATTTGAAAGCATGAAAAGAAGTTATGAGGAAGATTATATTTTAATTTGAAAAATGTATAATTTGAATACCTCGGTTCTTGAATATTTAGTTCATTGTTTATTGCATGCAGATGATCAGTTTTTTATGGCGAATCAGAAGAAAGCCTGAGTAGATTGCTTGAGGGATTTGGCTGGGTATGTAAAGGAAGAGGTCTGAAAGGGAATGTGGATAAAAGTAAGTTGATAGTGATAGGTAAAGATAGGACGCTATGTAGAATTAGTTTTGGATGGTGAGCAATTGGAACAAGTACTATGTGAGTTCAAATACTTAGGTTGCATGTTCGATGAAAAGGGAACGGATAATGCTGAGTGTAGTAGGAAAGTTATTAGTGGTAGAAAAGTAGCTGGAGCGAGTAGGTCCTTGGTAAATACAAAGGGACTAAGTCTTGACTGTACTAGGATTTTACATGAGAGTATGTTGTTACCTGTGTTACTCTATTTTGGTGAAAGTATGGTGTGGAATGATAGGTATAGATCAAAGGTGTAAGCTATCGAAATGGATAATCTCAGAATTGTGATAGGTGTAAGAAGAACTTATAAAATTAGGAATAAGTTTATTCTAAGTACATGTGGTGTGTAAAAGGGTATAAATGAGAGAATTAATGAGAATATATTAAGATGGTTTGGTCATGTAGAACAAATGGATGTATAAAAGTGAGTGCGTGAAGCTTTAGAGCGGATATTTTGCTTGTGACTAACTTGCACCTACAGGGCAATGGAATGGGTGGCTGTTACTGTGGCTTTTTCTTTCGACATTTTTGTCATTTTCTTCTACTAGCTATTTTTTTATCCGGTACAGCACGTACCCTAACCCCCTTAACTTTGGAGCTAAAAGGGAAAACAAAAATGAAGATGAATTTGAATACGAATACTGAAAGAGAAAGATTGGAAGATTGTGTTTACCGTATGAGTCATTAATGAATGATTTTGAAATGTAAGGTGAAATAAAATTATGATATCTACTTGACTCTTTGATGTGCACATGGAGCATGTGATATATGCGTAGTTTGAAGCCGAGATGCAAGGGAAAGCATTCGATTGACCTTAAAGGAAAATAAATATATATTTCAATTTTATGCAGATGACTAGAGAATCTGTATGAAAGGAAGCGTAGATTTCATGTGTATATAAAGTTGATTTTGGTTTCCTTTTCTATAGGAAATGTAACGAACACCCATGCGCAGATACGATTACTCAGAATAAGCGATTTATTCAGGGAGAATCTCGAGGATGAAGATAAGGTGGAACCGTGCAGAAATTGATTTTTTAATTCATTCATAAGAATACGTGCTAATTTCTGTATGTTAAATAATTTTATTCAAAATTAATAGAAAACAAGTTCCAATTACATTACCTGATTTATTTTCCAATTTTAAATTGATTTTTCTCTCTATCCGGACACGTTACTCGTCTCTCTCTCTCTCTCTCTCTCCTCTCTCTCATCTCTAAATAATATATAGAGTATATATAACTATTCAATATATAGATAGCATATAAACATAACTAAATGATGAGGTATAGTGGATCTAGTACTATATATATATTTCATATCATACTATATTATGTAACTAATATACTGATATATGATGATGATATAATACTTATACTATTTATTTATTTATTTATATTAGATTTTATATTCCATCTCCGAGTGTATAGGCTTATGTGCCTGTCCCTTAGACCACCAGCATTTTCTTCTACTTGCTGGCAAAGAAACTCTGGTCCTAGAGCCACTCTGATAAAACGTTTCTGGGAACGCAATGTGATTTTATCCAATGCTGAGTATACTTCTTGAGTGTATTATCCACTCAGGTAAAGGTTCGTCATCCTTTTACATAGATTGGAATAGCATCTCCATTCCAATTTAGCCTCGAAACTTCTGTTCTTTCCACACTCTACTTTCAGCGCAGATCGTAGGTGCATCTAGCAATTACACAGATTTCTCTAAATGCTCGGTACAGGAGTTATACTGAGCAAATAATAAAGGATAGAAGTGGAATCATTCTCTGGGAATTAGATCAATAAATTGCACTCATGAGGAGTATCGCTCTCCTGGTACAATACTATGCGAAGAAAGATAAAGTTCGGCTCTGCGATAGATGTACTTGTACTCTCTGGGAACGAAGTATATTACACTCATCGTAATTATACTATCACTTCTCTCAATGAGAACGATATCTGAGACGAGTAGCAAAACTTGCAGATGAGCGTACATCCTTACATACTGAACTACTATGGTAATATAACAAAGACATTATCTTATATTACTGATAATAGCTGAGTGTTACATAATAGAGCGTGAGTGTCATCGATCTTTCCTGAGTCGTTCTATAGAGTCATTGATGGTAAGCCTTCTTGCTATTCGTTTCATCATGTTGTGGTCACAGCTACGATTCACGTTGATCTCAGTCTGTTGAACGTAGTATTTGTAGTAGACGTAGCATGATCTCTTAACATTGTACGATAGATTACATCCGTGAGAGAGATTCTTACCATGTGTCTAGATTCACTTACTAATGTTACACGACTATCATAGTGAGTTATATGTCATTTTCTGCGTTTGACTACGACACAGTAAAAGACATGAGGTGTCGGACAACTTATATATTACGCACCTTTCAATGTATAGCTCACGTCTAGATATTCATTCCAGCTATTCTGTCAAGATGGCTAGACGTGTGTTGAGATTGATAAGTCTCGATTAATCAGACGAGTATAATGGAACTAAAATTCGAGCTCACTAACGTGCTATTACTATCTATGTTGGCTGAATTAATAAGTTAGTATATGTTCGTTATTAGATCGACGATACTCTATATGACACAAGTACTCTGTTGATTCCACATGAACCGTCAGATGAGCGCGTCAGCAATGAGCCTCTAATGACTCGTCTTCAATGTTACGAAACTCGACTGTCTGAGCTTTACTGCCATGAAGAATACCTTAGAACTGATGTGTGTGTTTGTTCGATAGTTAGACGACTATCTCGTGTGATTATAGTCTATCGTATTATCACCCCATCAATCTCTCACAATGAACACACTCAGGCACGATACTCGACTGCTGTACGGATAGTACATGATATAACCACTAGGATAGTTATACATACACAGTGATAGAGAGCATCAGTTTTCATGCTGCGATAATTAGATTGTACGGATTTGTTAAAGTTAATTGAAATAAAGCACTTATGAGATGCGTAATTATGCGGAAGAGTGATCAGTAGTTGTATGCTAGATAGAAAGTCAACGAACGACAATTCTTATATCAACAAGTGCATATTATAGTGCTGAGTGTCAGTATGCTATATAGAGACACTTCATTTACAGGATGTTAACTGAGGGGAGGGAGGATTGGGAGGGCGAGGTGGGTGAGGGCGGAGTGTAGGAGAGAGAGGTGTGAGGAGTAGAGTGGTGGAGTGTGCTGGTGTCAGTGGGGCGGGGGGGGGTTAATAGCCTGAACATTCTGTGAAACTCCGCCTGAATTTAAAGAATGTTTCTAGAATATACACAATGTTAAGGCAATATTTTGATATATATGGTTTCTTCTGCAGATGTGTAGAAAGCGTGTCGTACATATGTTACCATTCTTCTGAAACGTTCTTCTGTATAACCTCTCGAAAATAAACAACAACAAAAATAACAAGCAAGTACCCTCTCACTTTCATCATCACACACATGTCTATATGTAGAATAAAAAAGAACCATGAGACAATAGCACATGCCTTATAAGGATTGCTATTTCTCGAGTCTTGTTGATTCTGAGGTGAGGGGTGAGGGTAGGTAGAGGTGAAGGTGAAAAGAGATGATGGGATTGTGAGTCCAGAAAGAGGCGATGGTAAGAGATGATGAGGGGGAGTGAGGGAGGTGAGCCTGTGCTGTGAGTGTGTTGTGTGTGTGTGGTTTTTTTTTTTTTGTTTGATTCGAGAGTTACACAGAAAGAACCGTTTTAAGAAGATTGGTAAGCATATGTCACACACATTCACACATTGCAGGGACACCATATATCAATAATATCCCTGAAGCATCTGTTTAATATTCTATGAAACAAGAGTGGTGCGTGTGAGAGGAGAGAGTGTGCGAGGGGAATATTCAACAGGAAAATGGTCTCAGGAATTAAATGAACAGATCTGTGCGATGTTGCTGTAGAAGAGTGCTGTGGAAGCGAGATGAGAGGAAGAGGTGCGGACGGGAGTCGATGCCAGAGAACTTCTCAAGAAGCTCGCTGGGGGATGTCCGAAGGAACATTCTCAGGTAATACAATAGGCGACAGGATTTCATGTTCTGTCACATGTCTCAGGAGGGGAGCGAGTGGAAGTTGGGGAGGGTCGATTGTGAGAAAGAGGTGTGGACAGGAAGCATTCCAATATTCCGTGCGGGATGTCCTAAGGAAAGTTCTCAGGTAAGGTGTAAAAGGTGACGAGGATGCGTGTGCAGTCGAGGATAAGGCAGTGGCGTTGAGCGAGTGGGAGTGAGGAGGAGATAGGGTGCGACGAAGTGGTGGCGCGAGAGAGAAGAGTGGTGCGTGAGGGAAGTATGTCCTTGCGGATGTCCAGAACATGTCTCAAGGATAATGAGCAACGAGGGCGAGCAGTGTTGCAAGTGTGATGGTAACATTCTCAGACATGAGAGTTGAGAGAGAGTGTGAGTGAGGCCGGGTGACAGGAAGAGTGAGAAGTGATGTGCCGCGAGATGTGTGTTGAGGAGAAGTGAGGTCGTCGGAGAGGATATTTGTGCTAGTGGGGTAGAGTATGAGGAGCGTACATTATATATTATATTAATATATAGGGTAAGGAGATGTGAGATGAGGGGAGGTGGTAGGGTATAGGGGGGGGTGAGGTGAGGGAGTGGGTAAGTAGGGGGGTAGTATATATATAGTGAGGTGAGTGTGAGGGGTGAGGGGGGGTATAATATACTAGTATATCTATATATACAGTATATATATTATCGTATACCAAAAGTTGTATGATCAACTATGTTTAAATTTGCCTTTTGTTTTAAGAGAATTACTATTTAAAGTATTAGTAGCTTATAATATTTAAGTGGTTTATTGTCTAGTTGGATTAATTGTTTTTCTAATGGCTCTAAATGCTTTATTGAGAAGTGGGGGGGGGTGTTGGTGAGGGGGCGCGAGTTGGTGGGGACGCGAGTAGTGGCGAGAGTGGTGTGGATGGCCGAGTGGGAGGAGGGAAGCGCGTGACTGTGTGAGAGAGGAGTGCGAGAGGCACGAGCGGGGCGGGGGTGGAGGGTCGTCCGGGCGGGGGGTGGGGGTGGGGGTGGGGGCGGGTGGGGGGTGGGGGGGGGGGCGGGGGGGGGGGGGGGGGGGGCGGGGGGGTGGGGGTTGGGGAGGGCGAGGGGGGGGGGGGGGGGTGGTGTGTGTAGGGAGGAGGAGGTGGCGGAGGGGGGGGGGTTGGGTGTTGTGTTTGTTGTTTTTTTTTTTTTTTTTTTTTTTTTTTTTTTTTTTTTTTTTTTTTTTTTTTTTTTTTTTTCTTTTTTTTTTTTTTTTTTTTTTTTTTTTTTTTTTTTTTTTTTTTTTTTTTTTTTTTGTTCTTTTTTTTTTTTTTTTTTTTTTTTTTGCCATATTTCTCAGTATTCGTCAGCTCTTGCGATAGTATTGACGGATCTACTTCAGGATGCGGACTCGAACGAGAAAAATCCAATGAAGATCATTCTTTTTTTTGTGGTTTGACGATCTGGTCATTTCGCAAGAACCCTGAATGCCCCGGCAAGGGACAGTAGTGATTGAAATTGAGATCCTGATCGGACTACCTATACGGAGCCTTTTCTCCCAGAAGGCGCTCGCTGGTAAGAAGTGCTCTTGCTCTGACGGAATACAGTTAAAGGGTTAATTTGCAGTACCTGTAAATTATATTATAGATTGCCTTATTTTATTAATTATCATGTTTTGGCTAAGGCTATTTTAGGTTATTAAGGTCTGTAATTTTTGCTGTTAAGAACATTGCAATTGAATATAAATCTTTTGTTAACTCGTAGTAGTTTTTAGACCTCTCTGCGAAGAAGAACTCGTTAGCTATCTTTCTCCAACCTATATATTATATATATTTATTATATATTATATATATAGTATATATAATATATATAATTATATATATATATATTATATATATATAATATACTATATATATAGTATAATATATTATATGTTCGGGAGACTAGTATCAGAAGCTTGTTACCTATCGCACGTAATGATAATACGATATCTTCCAAAATCAGGGGCACGTATTACGTTTCTGCATTAGGTTAAGAAAGACTTATTGTATCTACCAATCGCAGCAGTATAAGAGGCGTCACTAGCTAGATTCTCTCACGCAAGTTTGAACAGATGTTCTCAACATATATTACATCACTGAATAGATAGCCATGTGCTCATGAGACACTAGCTAGTGATACGAACGTTATTCAGTTAGCTGAATATACGTCAATTAGACGATTGGCATTACCATGTGCTTACTTCTGTATCAACAGATCATGATCTGTATGCGGTACATATAGCTACTTAAGATGATGAACCCCGCCAGGTGCAGATTGATAGCAAGGATAGCGAGTGGAACCTCAGTCTACTAGACTTAGTAGTAGTGACTTGCTTTGAAGTTGATGAGTACAGTGTCGGGTTGATAGCATAGGGCTAACTATTATAGTTTATGCCATGATTGTACGGATAACATAGAGCTGACGCACTCGCATAGTATAGCATCGCGGCGTACCGGGTTTCTCGACGATACACTGAGACATAGCATCGAATCAGTACGTTAACAGTGAACGAGACAGACGTGTACTCTAATGAATGAGTTATGACTATGAGCATATATGATTTGTGGAATTTATGCTCCTAATGCCATCTAAGTACTATGTCTTGTAGCTACACTGTTACATCTAGATGAATCAGCAATCTGCCAGCGACGTAGCCATATAATTACGAACTAGTGACGCATACATAAGGTAATAATCACGTATGATCTAGCGCTAGCCAGATTATGTCACTTACTATACAATCCTTAGTGCTAAGCGAATCATTCTAACGCGCTTTTGTATATGACTGAATTACATCTATGCATCTGATATGATGCTCTAATTGAGGATCTAATAAATCTGATATAGGTTTATATATAGATAATAAAGCAGCATGTCAGTAGTATAACATTCCGATGTATACGCGTCGTCGTGTCAAACGTCGGTAAAGCAGTGTGAGATGTTCTCGGCGATAGAGTATGAGTCTATATCTTATGTCATTTAGCTTCACTTGAGTGAGCTCATCTCAACTTTTGGTCTATATACAGGATGAGATTATAGAGAGCACAGCTGTAGTACTTTAAGTCGAACGCAGTTAGTTGCTATACATCTTTATTATGATATATATATATTATATATATATATACATGGCAACTATATGCATGTTCTAGTGGCTCTGAGTTATTTGATTTAAGATGTATCTGCGCAGCATGTAATCTAAGCGTGACGTACATATAAGTATAGCTTTATCTTAACGTTTTCGAATCAATATCTGATACTAAGAATTGTTGAAGTAAGTATTCCCCTCTGGGGGAGAAAAAATGGAGGTTGGATCGTCCCATTGTTGAGATTAGTTATATTAGCAGAGGTCTCATCTTCTAATATCAATGCCACGAAGGCGACAAGAGCCCTTCGACTTGTCAGGCCTTTCCGTATGTACAAATATCGTGGGAAGAGGGGACTTTCTATAGTATAGAATCACGTAACTTTCGTGCACACCTTGAGACATAAGCGGAGGCAAGTATCCATTCAGTATGGCTCAGTAGTGAATGGTAGTACTTCGTAATGACATGGTATCCTTATGCGACCTGCAAGACAATATATATGGATACTACGCCGTAATAAGCTATAAGCGAGTGTCTAGTGACGCAGTTCTAATACTTCAGTGCACTTCGAGTAATATGTATGAGTCATTATGATATCTGTAGCTATCAACAGTTCCGAGACTTACGGCAACGTAAGTATTAACGTATCAGCGCGAGGGTTTAGAGTCTATACATTCTTTTATCAGATCGTGACGTAGATAATGAAATACATTGATAATGAGATATCACAGCACGTTTCGATACCATGCCTCATCTGTATAAAGTATGCATATTGAGTCTAGAGTTTATCTAAATAGATGATCGCGGAAGGAAATCATGTTCATTTCATCATATATAATGCATTTAGTCTAAGAGCACGAGCCTGATCTACGGTCTATGTGTACCACTATTGCACAACTTTAATTCTAGCTAGAGAGGAGGGCTTATAGACTAGATCTGCTACATGGTAGTCGATATTAGAGCGACTTAAGTAAACACCGATAGCCAGCTGATTCGTCGCACTGTTAAGACAGTCAGTAGTATATTATAGCTGACATGACTACGTGATACTGGTGAACCTATGCTAAAGAGTAATATTTTTGCTATAGAGGACGCAGTAACTATGAACGTCCACATTAATATTACGCTTCTAACAGCTTATCAGCTCTCATATCGCTATATTACCGCGTGTGGCTATGATGAGAGATATCATGATAATCAATATCAAAGTTAACCAAACATAATAGATGCGAAGATTGATACAGAACGTTTAGTAGAGAATAGCATACCTCGAAGCAGTAAATCTTACCTAGTACTCCATATATAGTCGATCGTATATATATATATACTATATAGATATATATATATATATATAGATATATAATATCATATATATATAGTATAGTGAGCTGAGCATCAATCGGTGCTTTTCATTAATTCGTGAAGGAATATACCAGGCACACAACATCTCATGGCGAGTGAAGTGACATGCGCATGATACTGTTAATCTTTATTAATAAGCGTGAGATCGTATATAAGATAATGATTGGTGATAAATCTAATAGTGTGAGTTAGCTTATATGAACTACCATGACTACGCGTATTAGATCGAGAGCTTTTAGAGCGATAGAGAGTGTACATTTATAGATGAGGAATAATTATAGAGCGTCAGATAGAACGATAGATACTAATGATATCGATAAAGATATAATTGATATCTTGACATTCTTTCGATATACATATCAGTGACTTCGATCTTGTCGAATATACTACTAGCACTAATTAAGTCATATATAACATAAGAGTGTTCTCTCAGGTACAACGCTAAAGAGTTTCAATACGTATACTTACTACTATGCATCAGTCCAGCATTTTATACTCTAGTATAACGGATCTGCAACGTGTGACAATCGGATGATTAATTAGATGAAGCAGCTTACACGGACATACTTGATTGTTAATAATGGCTATTGCAGAGACTTAATAACGCTTATCGATGCTGTGATGCATAACTGGTTTTTACGCAGCTACATATAAATTCATAATATTATAATAATATATATTATAGGAACAAATTTATAAGATTGACTCCATTTATACGGGGGGAATTTTCGATAAGAAAAACAAAGAATTTCGGGCCTTTTTCTGTATTGTGGCAATTTCTATTATTATTAGCGTTATTTGCATTTGTAATTTTTTAAGAAAACTTAACAAAGATTTTTTTATTATTTTTATTGATATTATTATTGATTTATTATTATCTTTAGTTTAATATTATTAGTTTTTGAGCAAAATTATTATTATTCTTATTATTATTATTATTATTATTATTATTATATTAATGCATTGTTAATAATAATGGTATGATGATGAAATGTAAGGGTAGCTTACACTACATCACGTCTCAGATTCTTTCGCTAGCCTCTGTAATAATATAGTATTCAATACTTCTCTCGGAGTATATTATACCATTTGAAAGTAGTAATACTACAGTATTAGATGTCATATGAACGTATATACATTGATGAGATCTTGCATTAGTGTATCGTATGTGAATATTCGGAAGCCCTAGATGATCTAACCTTATCTAAGTAATGTCTTGCATAATAGTTTTACAAGTGTAGAGTGAGTGAGTGAGTTGAGTGTGATGTCAACTATGAGCACTATACATAACTAAGTTCAGCCTCTAGTTAGAGATATACTCTGATTTCAGCTCATTAATATTAAATAAGATAATTATAAATTACTATTTAATAGGATAATGTCTAATTTATTGTATTCTCTAATGTTCTTTCATTCTTTATATATTGATTATGATTATCACGATATTGAATTATATGGATTTATGTATTTTTTATTTTATTAAAAAAACTCCCCCCGGAACCACGCGAGCTTGCGAGCCGGGGTCAACCCTCATCTGCGGGATTAGAGAGGGGGGATTGATATACAGCAGAGATAGGGGGCCGAAGGCCCCACCCGGATTCAAAACATAAAATATATAAAAACTAATCATATATTAATTTATTATTGTCAAGGTGTTTTCTAACGACGAGGCTGCTACTACACAGTATAATTACATATTCTCTTACAAAGCATAATTTAGATACTGAAAACTTAAAATAGACCTAAGACACGCACGAAAGCTACCTATTTTTTATAAGACTATAAGTGTGAATGACACAAAAAAGCATATACTGTCCAAAGATTAGTCTCACTTCTTGTATAATAATTTAATTATATATGATACTATTACATGTATGAGTACACTAAGTTTCTCTAGAGAGCTATAGCTACTCTAAGATATATTGCTCATCAAACGTCCTAACTAAGCTGATTCTGATGCGTAATCTATCGCTTTAGAGCCATGCTTGCGCACCTTGATATAAGAGCACAATAATAAGCTTATGTATTATCACTTTACTCTTTATCTTGCATTCAGTTCATCAGCTTCGTATGAGATAGATATTCTACCTATTCTCAATATAATTAGACTATCGATATTGCATATCTGTACTTAATAGAGAGATTCTGCCTAATATTATATAGCGACGATATACTAAGATATGTGTAAGATAAAGTTGATAGAGTAGCCTCGTTAGCTCAGTAATATAGTAAAGTATGTAAGATATAAGAGGTAAATACTTATAAAGGATTATATATATGATTGTATATTAAGTGAATAGTACGGATGCTGCAATTATCTTACCTCCTATCAGTATTAAATTCTAGTCTACACTCTCAAGCTGTCAAATTCTCACTATTCTATTTAATCTTATGTCTAAGAATAAATACTTCTGGTGATTATATTATATAACAGGTACTCATATAGAAGTGCAGATAGAGTGACGGCGAAACTATATATCTCTACTAGATATTATATTATTATACCGATTTTAAAGTTAGAAGTCGCGGTCGACCCTACTTATCTCACTTGTATATTCTATATTACATAATCTTTGTCAACGTTCTCAGGTCTATGTGATTAACTACAGAACACGATGAGTATAATGAATAAACGGGTACTACAACACTCACTTAATCGATCGCTTATCATAACTGTAATTTTGAATATTCTAGTGCAATACACCAGAATATTAATTGTCTATAGTATTGCTAGTGAGATTATTATGATGTTCTCGACTCGTATAGACTTGCGGTAATATATAAATTAATAGTATATATTATAATATATTATATTGTGGTACATATATTAGAGATCGATATAAGTAGAGATTGGTGTAATCTTGAGCAGGACAGATAGCGTGATTCACACCTCAAAGCGGAAACTCAGAGTAGTCATAGGCAATATTCAGCAAATGAGCCACTAAAGGACTATAATATCTAAAGCAGATTTAGTTAGATAGACAGGCAGCTAACAGATTATATTAGATCTTTCGCTGATATGGTTAGTGCGAAGTATATAATCAGTAGCGTTAGACATAGTATTATATCAAGGACTAGAATAACTAATGAAATTATAATATTATATATCTATATTAGTGAGACTTCTAGTTAATTATAATTCCTAAGTTCTGAATATAAATCGTCAATCGAGAATGCTATATTCACGATATGAGAGAATGATCTGTGATTGCACGTATATGCACAGCGAGTATACATTACTGTACAGTCTAATATTGAGAGAGCGTTCAGCAGGTTCATCGAATGCGCTAATATAACAGTATCCATAGTAGATACGTAGGTGAGTGAGGAGATGATCTCCAAAGACAAATTCATTGATACGATCTGATTGACTCTGCTACTATAGCTGATAGACCATGACATAATACGCTATCGAGCACATAACCATACTAAAGACTTGTCACATCTATCGACTAGATATCTATTCGGGAAGACAAGCACAGTGCATATAGACAGAGAATTTGAGACTAATTGATCTCATAAGAAATCAAATGTTTAAGATCCTGATAGGCTAGTCATAATCATTTATCATTAGTCCTATTTAGATAATGATATTATAGTCTCTATGTTAACTCTTTTAAATACTGTGTGAATTTAGCCGTAACTCAGAAGATCACGACTTGTCCACTGTTCGAGCTGAACATAGATACGCAGATACGATATGTTGATAAGAAAATAAGGATTGAATGACAGGCTGCCAGCCAATTTAGGCATTCGCGACTTGACTCTAGAGATTTATACCACTGCTCAAAGGTTGAAAATACTTTCTTATCATCCATATGAACCAAGCCATTCATTGGCATTACAAAGACTATAAGATACTCATTAGCTTCCGGATAGAGTTAGAGCAATCGTGAGATATAAGAAGTTCAGCATAAATTCCATGAAAGCAGGCTTAGAGTGCACAGGTCAGCGAGAAATCCGCGACCACATGATATATTAATAGTAGACTTACGCTATAGTAACTAATGAGCAATATAGGTGATGATATATCTAGCTACACCTCAATCATATGTACGTGTAGATATAGATGATTGAAGATTAATTGTGTGTTATTCATCAAGAAGGAACAGATCTAACTCCATCTTAGGATGATGGTGACGCGAAATGGCTATAGGTCGTGAGTACGTGAGATATGTAGAAATGATATGCTGTACATGGATATCTGACTAGATCTCGCGACACAAAGAAAGATGATTGCAGGCGACATTCGGAAGCTAATGTTTAAACTATGGCTATACATCATAAGTAATCCATAACTCCAAAAGATGCGATATAATAAGCGATGTCATGATCCTTGTTTACATCTTAATAACAAATCCAGTCCCAGATCTCTCTACGCGCTTACCTCCATATATGTGCCAGACACATTAGGACAACACTAGTTTCACCAAATATTGTATCGATGGATTCCGAAGTGTTTTGTATGAGTTGTATTTCAGTTGTGTCGCGAAAAGTTTATTTACAAATCAGCATTGCGAAAGCCTGTTTTCTTTGTTTGCAGAGGTGCGTTTCTCATCCATAGATTGTATCAGGACACAGAGGTTTTGAAAATGGACATCAAACACGAGATACATTAATATCACGGTTTTTCTTCATCCTAACTAGAAAATTATGATGTTCTTTAAAATTACGGACAATGAATAAGAACTCAATAATTAGAAGGATAATGAATGAATAATAAAGATCATAATAAAATAATCAATACATAGATGATTGTAGTAAGAATATTATAATCTTAGAAAATAAAATAAATATAAGAATAATAACATAGAATCTATGAACCATACGACATAATCCTGGTTTAGATGCGATGGTAAAGGAGATCAGTTGAATACATGTGATGCTAATCTTTATAAATGTATATCTTCCAATAAGATCATAGTCGATAATAAAGATGCATATGTAAAGATCATTCAACTAGAAGATTTGACCTACAAAATGCGAATGTAATCTAATGAATTAAATTGGAACAATAAGATAGCGAACTCAAATACAAGAATATCGTAATCAGAGTCACTTATCGCATTACATAATGAGTATTCAGAATATTCAGCTAACACATTATAGATTGATGGAGCAGCAGCACAAGCAGTAATGACGTAAATAACGAATAATAGATATTGAATATATGAAATAACACAGAGTGCATCATACACTTCATACATTCAGAATATCTCCATTAATGAATTATAGAGACAAGTTATTATGCTTACAGATACAGGAGAAGAAATATGAACTACACATATTAATCTGCTACAATTCTGGAATTAGTTATGACTATTTGCCTCACAACATGTATAAAAGTCTCCCGTAGATATAATATTCATATCCACTTCTGGAACTGATTAATAAAATTTGATTTGGAGTGAATATTATGTATTATCAAATTTGCGTTAATAACCTTGCAGGGATTTTATATATTTTGTGAAAAGAGAGGAGAGAGAGAGAGAGAGAGAAGAGAACGATAGAGAGAGAGAGGAGAGGAGAGAGAGAGAGAGACAGATGAAGAGAGGAGAGAGAGAGAAGATGAGATGTGGAGCGAGTAGAGCATGTTCAAGAGATAGTACGATTATGAGAGAATCGAAAGAAGAGAGAGACGAGAGAGAGAAGAGATACAGAAGTAGTAAGGATGCCTGGCCAGTACATAATACAATCTTATAATGATCAGATAGGAGAAATGGATGCTCATAAAATAATAAATAAGGTAAATCCCATTAGGATCAGCTGATAATATCATGCTTCTTATTTTAACAAATAGATAAGAAGCGTTATTCACAGCTCATCTTCCTATTCCAAAATCAGGGACACTGTCTTTAGCTATATTTTCGGTAGAGCGTTCATATAATACTCAAAGTATATAGCAAAGCGCCGACTTAACATCTATTTAAATCCTTGTTTCTTATAGAAAAGATACTTTCAATTTCTTTAGAAAAATTTAGAAAACACGGTATCACACTGTTCGCATAATAACACGCTATGACAATTCCAACACTCTCACCGCAAGAGAAGGCTCTGTTTATATGCGTTATATGAAGTGTGTCATGTGTAGAATCTCACTCTGTTAGTACACATTTGAGCACTCATTTGAGAGAATACTTCTGTGAATAAGAATGATATCTTAATAGTATCAATTAGAGCACAATAGGTTAATGATCTTGGTCCAGAGTGATGAATAGTAGATATATCTATAATTATATTATCTACACAATAAATGAACTCACTGTGTGAATATTAAAACTTTTCTGTGCTGAGAATACAGAATATAACTTAAAATTTTCTTATTGAATATTCGTAGACAGTTGAACTAAGCCACAGACATACATAGTACTAATGAGTGAGTATACTAGATAAAGTTTTTCTTTTTTTAAAAAATATGAGTCAGTAGATATATACTTAGTGGAAACACTATTGAAGCATGTCAAGTGGCTCTTCAAATTATATTTGTATAATATAATTCTGTTAGACTAATTAACTGTATATACGACTACTTCAATCATATTAAGAAGAAGGTCGAGCCGATAATAAATATACTCTAGAATACTGTGATAATGTGTATTTTTAGATGAATATCATAGTCGTCGTATTTCATATATATCTATATATAGTCACGCTATGGCGTTGTCAAACGAGGCCTAGAGATACATTATAAGGTCAATATTGCAGAGCGTCATTCATTCATCTTATGGTGATATCAGATAAGAGTGCTGAACATTACTATTAAAAGCTGATATTCATTTCTATCAGAGTTACATACTGCTACTGTATATAATTAAGATATTATGTAATATATATAGAATATACATGTAGTTATATAGCATTATTAGTAACTATGTATCTATTTCATAGACGCTAATATAGTTATGTTATGATCAAATATTATCTGATTATAGCAATGATAAATTGAATATATATATATCAGGTAGTCTTATTCAAGCACTGAATACCAAGATTTCAGTTATGAGGAGACGAACACATCTGACTACTCAAGTGAGATGTGACAGTAATACGACACATAGTATACTAGAGCGATGTTGTCATAGAAGGAATATAGCTATCTTAAGAAAATTAGTCACTCTTAATCTAGAGCAAAAGAGATCTCGATATTATTCTGGTATAGCAGGCGGTAGGAGTATAGACAGAGAATAAGCAGCACCATGCGTATAGTTCGTGTTTAGTCAGGACATCCTTCTATCTTTGTGTGATTCTCAGATACTCACATAACTCTAAACAACACTTCAGAATCTAATAGAGAATATTTTAATAAAATGAAATAAGCTCAATTAACTAGAATTATCTTAGCAACAGCTACTGTCATTATAAGAATATAACTATATAAGGAATATTGTATTGTGAGGAATTATCACTCTGGAGAGACTACAATCATATAGAGTCATATTAACGTAGTGATAATTCAGGATAATACACATAGATAAGACTTAATATAGCACTTGATATTCTGAAAATAGTTATGAATAAGTATCATTAAATCGACAGAACAGAATATGAGCAGGTATAGGATGACACATCATACTACACTTAACACTCAGATATTTGGCGAAGGTGATTTAGCGCATCTACGTAATTAGTATATGTGACAATTATATAGATTAAGTAATACATTACTTATTTATATACTGCATATACATATGTGTAATTAGACTATTATACATTATCTGATAAAAGCTGACAAGACATTAACAAATTTCGAGTATAACAATACTATATAATATAATATAAAATAGAGATTCAAATATGAAACAATATCACTATAGATAATAGTGGTACAATTGTAAATATATAAGACTTACATATTTATAAAAATAATTAATCATAGGTATATATGAACTGATAATACTCAGAGGCAAATTCTGTACATGGATGATAATAATAATAATAATTGAATGCGATATCTTAATTTACATCACATAATTGTCATATTAATTACTATATCTCGATTGATAATTATCATCTACGTATAATAGCAATACAATAATTGATGAGTTACCAGTCGATACATAGTGTATTGTGTTATTATACGATAGATGTCTACTACAAGTGTAGAGTAATATTATAGAATGAATATTATGATCAGAGGCATAAATATATCAAGATAATTAGTATCAATTAAAAGTGTACATATGATATAATAACAGATCATAGTTACATCTCCAATTAACAAATAATATCTAAGTTGTATTGATAATACTACCAGACATGAATATAATATAATAATGAAACGATGGTAAATATGTAATAATAATAATAATATAATAATAATAATAATAATAATATCAATAATAATAATAATGAATAACAATAATAATAATAATAATAATGAATAATAATAATAAAATTTAATCAATAGCAAGAGTAAATAGACGTAGTCTACAATACCCATATTCAATATGTCGAACGATGAGGGATCAACACGAGAGTATGAATGAACTATGATTGAAGCATAATCAGCAGTATGGCATACGTCCATATGGAAACTCGACAGTATTAGACGCTATCGAGTAATCATTCTCAGAAGTATATAAGAGATACAGCATATTCCTGTTATGAATAGCAAGAGCAAAATGATCTACTAATACACATCAGATTCTACATTACACAAGTGTCAGCTATTCTCATGGATCTTCCAGAGAGAATGCGACTATTATTTATAAAACATATTACTTCATTTAATTCCACAAAATAAATATCTATCAATATTATTAATATGAATATTATTATGTATCAGTAAATAAATTATATAATTATATAAAATAATAATAAAATAATTAAATAATATAATTAATAATAATAATAATATAATAAATAATAATAATAATAATAAATAATAATAATAATAATCGAAAGGAGGAGACATAATTAAAAATAGAAATAATATAATAATAATTACATAATTAGTTGATTGAATGAATGATCGATTATATAGATACATGATCAAAACAATTGACTAATGAACTAGAATACTAGATAGAAATCTATACATATAGTCTGAATGCATCACAGATTCATTATCAATAATTTAAAAAAATAAATATAGGCCAGATATTTATCGGATATAATATGAGTTAATGTGAATGAAAGAAAACACATCATATGACTCTTGTCACGTATGCATTACATTGTACATTGCAATAAAATCAATTCATACTATGAATATAATAATTAAGGAATAATTGAAACGTAAGCTATGAATTACCATAGATAATATACCCGACTTATATGTAAATCAGTTATGGAATTAATATAATAAGAGTAAAATGTATATGCGCACGTATCGTAATATCTCACGTATAGACCAGTAGTAGCAGTGGGATGAATAATCGAAATCGCATTAGTATTCTGACATGTGATCAATAATAACCTACATCGCCATAGAGATGATGCAGCGGTGGAGCTATCAAGAGTGGCAACTAGACATGACGACTATATAAGTGCTAGTTATAGACTAAGTATAGAGTTATTAGGCACCATGTAGACTTTAGATATATTAATCCTTGCTTGTGAGAGTAAATTATATCATTGTCTATTAATGAGTATTAAGCATAATATAAGACAAACTAACCTTTATCATGGTATGTTTCCATACAAATTTAATTATTTGGAGTAGATCTTTATAATATGTTCGGAGCGTCTCACTTATAATAACTAGTAGATTTATATAACAAAATATTTCTATTAGCCATTTCCACAAATAAATTTCATTGCCGCCTGAAGGTACCTCGAGTTCGGAAGCGAAATATGTTTAAGTCCTGAAGGATCGATCTTTATTGAAAGTGTTTTCTTCTTAAATTTTAAAGGAAAGAAAATCCAAAGAAGCGACTCTGAGATTAGAAAGAAGTCTGCCAACTCTTAAACGTATTTCATAGTATCATCTCCGTAATCTAGGATCTCAGTAATGATAAAGAAGATTAAAAGTAGATATTTATATCGTTTCAGTAGACTCCTGAGGAGAACCTAGACACTCATTTGCTGAGGAGTTGATATGATTTTCCTACTGGCGAAGTTGAGATGGGATATTTTCTGTTTTTGTCTTTTTTTGGAACACTTTATACAAATATGTGAAGTGACTTAATGTGTTAAGATTTTATTTTTGGCTTTATTATTACTTAATAATAATAATAATAATAATAATAATAATAATAATAATAATAATAATAATAATAATAATAATAATAATAATAATAATAATAATAATAATAATAATAATAATAATAATAATAATAATAATAATAATAATAACAATAATAATAATAATAACATGTTCATAAATGGGATTTTGAATGTTGCTGAATTATTTTCTATGAACGTATGCCGAGATTGAAGTAACTAATTATATGTCGATTCAAGTAATATAATATTACGTGAGTTATAGAGAATTGATGCAATATCTGATATGATATTATATATAAGGATTTATTGAAGTCTCCACAAGATATAAACAAAGGTGAGACACTTCATGCAGATGGGGTATTAGTGATGGCACTATATTACAAGGCCTACAGTCGAGAGATTCCGATTTGGGTGAGATAATTGAGTTAATTATGAATCAGTAGATCCTGATGTGACTAGCTAACTACAGAGATTATTTGAGACATTAACACATTGAGTAGCGAGAGCTTAGTGACATATATAATTAGGAGTGTATAACTGCTGATAAAGATTAATCAATTGTATGAGATGAATAAAAAGGAGCGAAGAGATCACACTACAATCGAAGAATTGTTGGTCTCACGCCACGTTTTGTAGTTTATTTGTCGATCATATAATTAGGTACATCCGAGACATATCAGTAGGAGACGTTTATTGATGAAAAGCGAGAGAAGTCTAGCAGAGAAGAATCCTAACAGAATTGTATATAAAGGAGGAATAATTAAATTTCATTGCTATCGAATCATATTTGAAATTAGAGGAGTGAGTTACAAGTAGCATACTCTCGCCAGATAGATACATTGGGTAGAATACAGGATTTGGTGTTGTACTATGCCATATGAGATTCTATGAATAGTTATATTTGTATGAGTTAGGTAGAGATGGACGGGGGTTGGAGATGTTTACGGAAAGTAATGTAATAGACTTGCCGGGTATATTTGCTGTTGAACTAAATGGATAAATAAAGAATTGCAATTATGGACGTGTATACTCTAAAATCAAGGAAGAGAAATTTGTATTTGGGAAGTCATAAGTAAATTTAATGAATGAGAGCAAGGTTTGTTGCAAGAAATATTGAATAGGGAAAAATCGGTATAATTTGCAATGATGTCATCGACTAAATGAAACCATATGTATAGAAGAACTAGGTTTTGCTCATAGAACCTTGTAACAAATAATTTTCTTAAAACCGTTTTCAAACCAGACCCTTTAATCCCAGTATATGTTATTTATTACATTATTATATTTTTGTTATTATATTATTAATTATTATTTATTAATTATTATTATTTTATTGATTATTATTATTTTATTATTAATTATTATTTTACTTATTATCATTATTTGTTATTATTATTATTAAATAATTATATCTATTATTATTATTGTTATTATTATTATTATTATTAATTATGTATTATTATTATTATTATTATTATTATTATTATATTATTAATTATTAATTATATTATTATTATTATTATTATTATTATTATTATTATATTTATTTTTTATTTCAAAATTTATTTTTAATATTTATTTAATTTTAATTTAATAATTATAAACGATTATTAGATTATAATTAGTACTTATAATTATAAAAATATTTATAGTTTATTTTTATAATTTAATTATAATTAGTAATTATAACATAATTTCAAATTATAATTAATAAAAATTATTATAATTATAATTATAACTTATATTTATAATTAAATTATTAATTATAATTTATAAATTATAAAAGTTTATTGGTTAATATATTCAGATTTATAACTAAGAAAATATCAAATAATTATAATAATAATAATAATAATAATAGCAAATACTTTTTATTAAAATATATCATAATTATAATTTTTTATTACCTAGTAATTTCTGAATTTATGTATAGATTATAGTAATTATGTAATTATTATATTATTATTAATTAATTTAGTTATTATTAGATTATTAATTTATTATTATTATTAGATTATTATTGTCATATTGATTAAGTTGACTTATTTATTATTATTCTATTAAATTAATTACTTATATTATTGATTATTATTATTATTTATTAGATTATTTTTACTTATTGATTATTATTATTATATATTAATTATTTATTATGTATTATTTATTATTATTATTTTATTATTATTATATTATTATTATTATTATTATATTATTATTATTATTATTTTTTTGTAGTAATAATTATTTTATTTACATTTTTTAATGAGGATTATACTCATTCATTATTATTATCTATCAATAAACTGAAACTCTTATTATATTTAATTCATTATATTATATATATTATTATTATTATATTATATTATTAGTATTATTTATTATTTTGATTACTTATTATTATTATTATTATTATTATTATTATATTATTAATATTATTAAAATAGTGAAATATTGGGTAGTATGTGTCCTTAAGTTTTACTTGCATTTTATTAATTTATTTTATATTATTATTATCTTTTCTTTAAAGATAATTTGGAGATATGAAGTCTCAAATTCTTTTTTATTCTAAATATAAATATCTTAAATTTATTTTTAATCATTAAGTAAGAAGCTATAAAAATAATTTTGATGAAAAATCAAAAAATGCTTAAACATTGTTTTGCAAATACAACTATTATCATGGTTACTAGGTGTACCCAAAAACTCAAAGTTTCAAAAAACGTTCAGGCCCGCATTAATTTCAGTTATAATATCCACGATATATCCGATTTTTTTTAAAAAAAAGAGATGTTCATAGTCAGAAGATAGTTAAAATTACCAACTTGAAAAAAATTTTAAAAACAATTAGTTCAATTTTCAACTGGAGGGGATTTGTGATCCGTTGTGTAATGCTCCCATATTTTTACTTGGTTTATACCTGTGTTGCATAATCCGGGTTCTTAAAGTGAGTTGTGTATCCCACTTAAGAGGAATTACATCCTACTTCTTTGCAATTAAATTGATACACAACATAACTTCTGTAATTCTCCGAACAATGACCACGGGTACTAAAACATGAGGACACTCGTCTCGGTGTATTTAACTTCTAACATTTACTCTTTCTCTGACTTAACATGTTCCTTAACAATTATGTTTTTCGCTCTTCTCTAGAAAATTTTGTCAAATTAATGATTTAATAATAAATAAGTCATCTGCTTCCATGTTAAGTGAATTTTTATTTGAAGTTAAAATGTTTTTTATAGTTCTTTTAATAACTTTTTCTATTTTAATTTGAGGTAACCATTATTAATTAAGTTTTTGTTATTCTTTACCTCTTTGTTAAAGAGTTAACACGTTGAAGTTATTTTATAAGCTCCGTGAATTAGGGTTTTAATAATAGATAGTTTATATCTTCGGTATATTAGAATCATAATTTGTGTATAAACCTTTATATGTAATTTTAACATTTACTTCTCTTTCAACTCTACAGTTTTAAAACAAAGTAAGATATCTAGGAATGCAGTTTTATTTTTATCTCATAAGTAAGTTTAAGGACGTGACAGTTGGTCTTTAAGCTTTCTATGAAATTTTTAAACATGATTGAATTTTTTCAAATATGACAAAAGTGTCATCGACGTATCTTAAATATGTCTTCGAATTAAAATATGATATTTTCATTCATAATTTGGTTTTCAATATGAAACATGTAGAATAGCGAACGTTGGGACCAATGGAGATCCCATCGAAACACCGTCCTTTTGTATAAAGGTTTCATTATTAAAATTAAAAGGGGTTCTGTAGTACAGATAGTTAAAAGCTTTTTAAAATAGTTTTTTTTCAATATAGGTGTAGTTTAATCTCTGTTTCATAAACTCTTTAGTATAATATCTATAGGTTTTCTTTAACGGAACGTTTAGTGAACAGACTTTCAACATCTAGAGACACTATATAATCAGAATGGAGGAATTCTGTTTCGTTAATGTGCAATAGAAATTCATCGGTAACTTTTACTATAAATTTTCATTTAAATATGGACGCACAATATTGTTAATATACTGCGCAATGTCATGAGTGACAGTACTAGTCATACTTATTATAGGACGTAGGGGAGGATTTTCTATTTTTTCTTGTGGATCTTAGGCAAGCCGTAATAAATGTCCATCATTTTGTGGCTACCATTTCGTTTGCTTTATCTTAATATTTTTCCATCTGTAATTTACTGCTAAGTATTTGAGAGATTTTTAATCTTCTGTCTTTTTGCTTGGAGACATTTAACAAATTTCGATTTATCGGAGATAAGGTTTTTAAGTTTCTCGTGGTAATCATCTCTACTTAGAATTACGACACCACCTCCTTTATCGGTCTTTGAATAACTATTTGAGCCATTTCTACGTACTCTACGAACTCACTCTCCTCCAGGCATTCCTTTACTGACTCTATCCACTTTCCTTCGTTCTCCCAGGCGGTCGATTCCAAATATCACCCACCATCTATATAGGTATCATATAATATAATATATAATATATATATATATATAATATATTATATATAGTATATATATATTATATATCTATTATATATATATATATATATGATATATATTATATATATATATATATATCTTCTTTCTTTCTTTCTTTTCTTAATTCACTTTTTTCTCCCAAGACTGGGAGTAAGGTGCGCTAGCAAGCATCGAGGAAAGGAAAGCAGTAGGCAGTATGACAATATCGAAAAGAAACCAGCCTTAAACCGCCCCCTCTGTACCATTAATTAGTGAAAACTCGTCACAGAAGAAAATCCACCCTAGAGCATGGGACCGCGACAGGCCCTCACTATGGTAAATCGTCATGTAAGGGGTCATCTGCAGGTGGGGCCACAACATACCTCGTACAAAACCGCCATTGCTCTCCTATCATGCACTCTTTATTCTCGCCTCTGCACTCACATTTCTCTCCTTCAGACATCTCGTTCAGCGACTCGATCCACTTTCTCTTCGGTCTCCAGCCGTTCGGTTCCCAACACACTCACCACTATTACATCCGCTTAACCAAACGATTATCATTCATCCTTTACACATGACCCAAACCATCTCAATACTTTTTCATTTATTCTCTCATTTACCCCTTTCTTTACACACACAACTCTCTAATGAATTCATTCCTCATTTTAAATTTAATTCTTTTTTTTTACTAACACTGCTCTAAGATTGTCCATCTGACCATCTGAACTTTAGATCTATACTGCTTATTCCAGACCATAGTCTCACTACCAAACAATAAAACAAGTAACAACATACCCTCATGTAAGACCCTAGCGCACTCAGACTTAGTCCTTTACATTCACCAACGATTTAATTGCACAGCAACCTTCCTGCCATTCCCTTTCGCTACTACACTCTGCATATCCTTCCCTCTCATCCAACATACACTAATTTTAAATTCAGACACTTGTTCGAGCTGCTCACCATTTAACATAACTTCACAACGAGGACTTTCCTCACTCACACCATAACCTTACTCTTATCTAGTTACTTTCAAACCCCTCCTTTTACATACCGTACCAAATCTCTCTACAATCCTCTCAAACTCTCTTCAGATTCGCCACACATTACCAAATCATCCGCCTATAATAGGTAGGGCACCCTCCACTCATCTCCATTCTCTCATCAATTCTAACACAATTTCCTGCCATCCCCACCTCGAATTCTTATAACCCATCCATATACAAATTGAATACTAAGGAGACCATAACACAACCTGTCTCACCCGCTATTATCCTAACACCTATCACCATTGACACCTTTATTCTTACAACGCTTCAGCTATCGTCATACATACTTTTGATCCAATTCAAAGCCTACCACCAACACCATTTAATACCACTAAATTCTGCCATAAAGCTTCCTATTAAAACTCTATCATAACGCCTATGCAATTCATAAATCCTAAATACTATTTATCTTCTTCTCCCTCATTTTCTCATCATTTGTTTAATGTAAAGATTTGATCCACACATCTCTACGCACTCCTAAACGCACATTGTTCTTCACCATATGTCTTCAGTCACTGCGACGCAACTCTTTCGACACAAAATGTCCAGCATAATTACTTCCTACAACACTCGCAAAAACTTATTCCCTATAATTTTACAGTTCCCTTTTCTCCCTTACCCTTATAAAAGGTACTATTACCGCTCTCCTCAATCCCCTTGGACTATAGCCTCCAAAACGTTTATACACACACTTACAAATCCAAATCAATCCATGTCCTCCGCCTTGATCATTTCACAAGTAGTTCCATTAATACCTGCAGATTTACATTCTTCAACTTTCTCGCCCTCTACCCATTACCTCTCCTTACTAATAACCTCATCCAAACATACCTATTTCCTTCTGTACATCAAAACACGACACATTCCCTAACACTTTATATATAATATATAATTATATAATTATATATATATATATTTATATTAATATATAATATATATATTATATATTATAATATATAAATCTTATAATATATATAATATGTATATAAATATATATATATTATATTATATACTATATATATATATAGTATATATATACTATATAATATATATATATATATATATAGTATAATATATATTATATATTCATATATATATATATATATATGATATATTTTATATATATATATATATAATTATATTATATATGATTATATATATATATATATCTATATATATATATATTATATATATTATATATTATTATTATAGTATATATATATATATTAATTCTATAACAATATATAATAATATATATATAATTATATGATATATAATATATATAATATTATATATATATATATATATTATATTATTATATATTATGATATATATATATATATTATATTACAATATATATATATTTTATATATATAATATAATATATATGATATATATATATATATATATATTATATATATATATATCTATATACTACTATATATATATAATATATATATATATACTATAATATATATATATATATATAATAATATATATGCTTAACCAACCGATTATCATCCATCTTTCCACATGACCGAACCATCTCAACTTACTTTCCTTTTATTCTCTCTCTGGAATTTTTAACCTGAGTTTTCTAAATGCCAACATGGTCCTCTACCATTATGACTCATTGGTTGAAACTAAAATTTGTATGTCACAAAACGTTTTTACTTTCCGGAATAAATTTTACCGCCAAATATTTGGAACAAGCATGGGAGGTAGCCTGAGCCCTATCATGGCTAATATATATATGGAATTTTTTGAAACAAGGCTCCTTCCGCGAGCTCCCCTTTATTCACAAGTGTTTACATGGAAGAGGTATGTGGATGACGTTATTGCGGTTGTACCTTCTTGTTTTTCAGTTGAACAATTTCTCATTCAAATTAATGATTTAACTCCTACAATTACTTTTACTTTTGAGAGACAAATAGAAGGACACATTCCTTTTTTAGATTTAAAAATATTACAAACAGGAACCCAATTATCTTATAAAGTTTATCGCAAGCCAACCCATACAAACCAGCTTC
>JABUQX010114909.1:0-16673 GCA_015478945.1 Trachelipus rathkii
TGGGCGTTATGTAACTTTGTCCTATATATATGTATATATATATATATATATTATATATATATATAATATATATATATAATATATATATATATCATATATTATATTATATATATATATATATACTAATATATATATATAATCTATATATATATATAGTATATATATATATATATAAATATCTCTAGATTTTGACGTTTGAGACGTCAAATTTGGGGTTTCTAAGGTCGGTGAGACTATCTATAAGCTCTGAAAGACCGGTTTCTGAATTACAAACCACACTTGTAAGGATTTGAGGGAGACACTTCGTCTCCCTTTTATTGCAGTTGAGGGGTTAGCCTCAAGGTTTACTCAAATAACTTAAAGGGCTTGCAATTCATACACAGTCTTTCTTTATAATATATTCAGGCAAGATAACATTATATATTCATATAACAAAATATTAAGTACAAAAAGGGGACCATAAATTCCATAACATCATATCATCTAACCTCGTCCCTCTATACGAAATATTACATCCTCACAACATAACAGATGTAATCAAGACCAATAATAAAAAAAACCTAGGGATTGAGGAATATTAATTAAGAAATACCCTAGAAATGTTAAGTTAAACAAAAATTATAATTAATGAAAACATAAGTAAATTGCTGTAAGATGAATTAATATGTTTTACAAAATACTGAGTAAATACCTTTATCTCATATAATAAATATTTTACAACATATGAAAAATACATTTGTCTATAGAATGCAAATTAACATGGCATTTACTTAAATGGATTTTAAACATGCATTAAAATTCTAATACGAATATTGACCAGTATTACATTAATGGTTATTTAATAATTGTAAAAGATTAATACATGGAAAATTATCTGTTACCTCTAGCATGGGGAGTTTATCCCATGGTAGCACAAATGTGCTTCCACTCTCTTTCTGTACAAAAAATATTTCTGTAAAAAAGATGGCTAATGAAACTCCGATATATACAAATAAACACATATATATATATATATATATATATATATATGAATATATGTATTTATATATATATTATATTATATATATTGTGTTATACTATAGTTATATATGATTTATAATATAACATAATATAACATAGTATGATATAATGTAATATATATATGTATATTATTATATATATATATTATATATATATTATATATGATATATTATTATATAGTATATATATATATATATATGTATTTATATATATTAATATATATAATATATATATATTTTATATATATATATATATAAGTATATAATATATTATAATAGTATATATATATATATTAATATATATATATATTATATATATATATATATATATATTTGATATATAGTATTTATATATATATTATATATATATATATATTATATATTACGTTAATATATGATTTCATATACGTATGTCTAATATATATTTCACAAGTAAAATGAACTTTTGTTCTATTTTTAGGCCATCTCTCTTTCATACACACTAGCATCGCTCTTTCGTCACAACTAGAACTGCACCAGCTCAGTTCAAAGCTAAGATATAAATGAAATCACTTCGTTCTCTTGTTTGGCTCGCAAGTTTGATGGTTTGTCAAGCTTGAGTTGTTTTGATTTTGTAATCAAGATTGTGTGTGAAAGAGACGGTAAATAACATTCAATTTCTTTTCTGAAGAAAGATTTTGAAATTGAAATTGATAAAAGAAGTTTTAAAGGGAAGTGGTGCAATTTTGGAATACGTTTCACTGATGTAGAAATTGTTTTAGCCAAGACGGAAATATTTTTCTGTTCGAGTCATAGTATCGACCGTGAGAAAGTACCAAAGAGGCGAGGTGTTGAAACAAGTAATCGCCTATGGCGTCAACAAGAAGGAATGCAAAATCATGTTGATTTTAAGATTGTTCTTGCACAAGAACTGTTTTGATTACAATAAAGGACCCCCTTTTTCTAGAGGATCTTTATCTTAAAGATTTATTCCAATCAACATGCGTTGCATTATTTTCAAATGGATTGACATCCGAAGAGACAGGAAAAATGTAAGGTTTGGGAAAACCAAACATCTGATTTGAATTGGAAACAAAGTAAAAGGTCTACAACTTTAGGCGTGGCTTAACTTGGTAGATTGTTAATAAAGAAATGGAAGTAATTTTCTAGGCAAGTTAAAGAAAAATCGAATAATTCAAACATAGGTAAGAGAATAGGGAAACTTTCGTATCTGATGTATAGCAATGCGAAAGTGTAGTTTCTGTGTTTATCTCCAATATGAGGAAATGCAATTATATTGGCGATAAGTTCGATTTTAGTGTAGATCCAATAGTGATACCAGTATTGAATTACAATCCGAAATTACAGAGTTTATCTCTTGTTCTTAAAAAATATTTCTAGGTTCTGGAAATATTTGTTTGAACTTAGACTTCCGCTATTATAAATTTTGATTAAATCTTTTCGGTAAGATAATTACATTAGTATTAACTTAAAATTTTCCTTATACAATTTTCGCAGATTAACTAGCTTGACAATTATAATGCATGGAAATTTGGTTAACTTCAAGAGTTTATTTAAGAAGTATAAATTTACTTTAACTTTTTCGATTTTTTAGGGTTTATTAAATTTTGTTTTGTCTTATAAAATATCAGGTCGCCTTTTATTGATTGTAATAATATTGGTTGATCAATCCGATATCAAAATTGTTAATTGTACACTTAACATTTTAAAATGGAGTTGATCAATTGATTCATTAAAAGAAAAATGTTTTTTGTTGGTTAGTTTTACTCTTAATCATTATTTTACAATTAAGGTTAGTTTTAAACTAATAAAGCTTTTAACCATAGCATGCAATTAATTTCTAACTTATCGTAAATCTACTAGTTTTAACTACAATCTTATAATTAGTAGGAAAAGTTATTCTGTTAAAACAGCTTTAAACTTTTTGTTTACTAATTTTTAGGAAAACGTTTCTTAAAATTACTTAAAATTTAATTGCTGCATAAGCTGAAGCTGGAAGCGTTTCTTAAAGTACTTAAAACATAAGAAATTTTAATTCCAAAATTATTAAAAAATAATTTTAATCATGCACTTATAGAACTATACAACTAATCATGCAATTGAAGCAAATATGGAACAAAATGTTAGTATTGCAAAGATACTTTTAACTAAATAAAAATAAAAATTATAGTACAGGTGTTAGTAACTGCCATTATTTACAAATATTATCGTAATAACTGATTGTTATTATTTTTTATTATTTTCCTTCAAACAAAAAAGTTTTTGAGTTTTTTGCTTTTTAAAAAGATTTTAATAAATCGGGGGCCCTGGGGCGAGAAAATATTCCTCTATTGAGAACCCATTGGTTAAAATAATAAAAAAGAATAAAAAAAAAAATCTATCAACTAAATGTTAGGTAAATAAACCTAAAAATATAAAACTTATGTATTATATACTATTTATTCTAAATTATATTGGCGTGAGAGTTTATTCTTCAACTCTTAATTACTTAATTAAAACAACAAAAGGGATATCGTAACCTTGCGCGTTTCTTTCTATTCATTCTCAGGAGCGCTTTACCGCAGCTTAATTCCCAAGGGGTCTGTCCTAGCTCTAGGGGCACTTTCTCGCGCTTATCCCTAGCACTGTTCTGGCTCAACCCAAACCCATATAATCATGGTTTGCCGAAAGAAACGGTTTGGTAAATGCTTTCTTAAGCATAGCTGTATCTCAACTTAAATGACTAGAGGACTCACTGAGCCAACTGGTAGCTTAAAAAACGAACTAAAATAAAACAAACCGGTTTCTTAATCCAAGCTAGAACTCTTAAAACTCGTTCAGAGTAAGAGAATATACAACCTAATGCTTGAGCACAAGTATGAGCAAAAAAAAAGAATATTTTCATAAAAAAAATGTATTCAAACAGAACATTTGAACATTTCAAAAGCAAAAAAAAAAACAATAAGTGGGTATCCATTAAAGTGAGATCTAGGAGACAACTCCATACCTATCCTGGATTCCATATCGATTCTAAGGCGATCGACACTTTAAATTTGGATACAGCAATTATTTCCATACTCAGACACTACATTTCTCTACTTTCAACAACTAACAGTGGATTTAGCATTCATCGCTAATCCGGAAACTTGATGTGAGAGTTGATTGGTAAGTCAATCACTTCTCTACTTCTTCTCAATAGAGTGCGCTTTTGGACTATTTTTAGCTGTAGGAACTATCTGATATAAGAATAGTTCCCTGTGTGCTTGTTAAACATTTCCATAGAGTGCTATGTTGGACTCTTTGTTCTATTTTATACGTTTCTTTTCACTCTAATTTCTAGGAACACTTGCGTTCCGACTTTCAATGAGTGTTTTGTTTACTGCGAACTATGTTTTCAACAAACTTATTTTGAAAGGAACGTACTTGTGAAGGTCCTCTGAAAAGAATGGGGACTCCTTGCCCTTCTTATCTAATAAGAACTTATCTCTTCTTTGTCAGAACTATAAACCTTCATTCATCTTTCTCACAGAGATTATCTTTCTGTGATTTCACTGCCCTAAATACCTGGGACTTCTAGTGACTAAATACTAGTTTTACTGTCTATGTACACTAAACTGCTAATAGTGGGGGCTTGTTCTGCCCTTCTTTTGGTTCTCTATTACCGAGCAAATGGTATATAATTTAACGCTTCCTTCTGGTCTAAATCTGAGTTCTACTGTGACTTTCTATTTCTTATCTAAACTCATATACTGCAACCTTTTGTAATTACTCTTACCATCAGCTATTTGACTAAAGATAAGCATTCGTATCCATCCCGTTTTACATTCATACCTAACAATTCCTCTTTATAAAATAAATATCTACTATTGCTTTAAGTCTCAGAGCACTTTAAATCTGGAGCAAAGGAAACTCATTTCTAGAAAAACTCTGTAACTAGCTTGTTGCCAACTAAAAAAAAAAACCAAAATATATGAATTGAAAGGGAATCTGTTTGACTTTTCCAAATTTAAACAGGGTGTTTTTCTTAATTTACACGAGGTGTCCCCTTCCTCAATAGGAAACATTTTAACGCCTGAAAGTTGTCATCCTAACTGATTCAACGAGTTATCTTCAATTCGATTAGATGAGATGGAGGTGCTACGTGTTTAACCTATCCTGTTTGGTCTTTAAAACTTCTAATCAGCCTTATTGAGGTAAAGAATGAACAGCTACTCTGGTAAAAATTCCCTTTCAACCTCGATTAAAAGTTTATACATAGCTATTAATTCAAGTGCAGACGCAGTTTATTCCCTTTTTATCCTGTCTTAGGATTCTAAAGTTGCCTGGTATAAGCTTTGGCAAGATGCTTTCCTGCAGTGGAGTTATTTACAATTTGGAATTTTCTTGAATCTTTGATCATACTCTTTCGATTCTTATTGAACAATTTAAGATTTTAGAACGCTAAACTATATTCTAACTGAAGTTCTTATACTTTTAGTATAGAGTTGAAAGGCTTTAAAAATCAAATAGATCTAAAAGAACTGAATAGGATAACATTTCTTCAAAAGAAACAGTTATATCTTGTAATGCATCTTGAAGCAAATAAAAAAAAAATAGCTAAACCAATATAATAAAACAATACAAAGATAATCACATTTCTGGGTCTTTCGAATTAACTAAACTTTACTTACTTCCTCTTTCAAACTTACTAAAACAACGACGTTGTCTGTAACTTCCTTTAGCGATTGTCACATCGTTTGCTACCGGGCACTAACATCATAATCTTAAGTTTTCCTAGAGTCTGAAACTATATAAGGGCTTTTCTTTCTTTTCCTTAAAAAAAAAACATAATATATGGAGTTATATATATAGTATGATATATATACTATATTATATATATATTATAATTATATATATATATATATATTTATAGGTATATTATATATACTATATATTATATATATTTTTTTATTGGTAAATAATTTTAAAAAAGTATAATTAAACAATTATGAAAAAAATTATAATAAATAATTTTTTTTAAATAATAGTGTTCCCCCCCTTTTTTTTTTTTATTAAAACCGGGCCCCCCAAGGGGGGGGCCCCCCCCCCCTTTTTTGGGCTTAAACTCACGATCAAAGGACCTATTACTTAAGGTGATCTCCTTCGACGCTAGAAATTTTACCCATAAAACTACTTCCCTAGAACGAAACTCATAAGGTGAGTTTATCTCTATGACCTATTCGTTTCTCCTGACTGTCTTCTATGTGCATACTAAACATCTCTGTTAATCAATGCTACTGATCTCTACAAAAGAAAAAGGTTCCTCTGTTTAAATGCGGAATCTACAATGGGAAACTTTCGTCCTAACCTGCAATTCCCTGAAAGAGGACCTTATGCATTCGAGCGCTGTTATATAAGATCAGCGAAACTTACTCTTGCTGTTTTTTAACACAAGAAAGTTTTTGCCTTTTCAACACGCTTGCAATTCATCATGGTATTTGGAGGACACAAACCAGCAACGTTTAAGCTTGGCTTAATATTTCGTTTCGTGCATTCGCATACAGAATGTATGTCCAACGGAAGCATCTAGCACGTTATTTTAGCTGATCGACTATTAAAGGCCTTTCCAATCGGGTGATAAGGCCTTGGTTCAATCAGTTTCTGATGTATGAGGTGCAAGTTGGCGTAACCCTCTGGTTAATGGGCCCTAATCGTTTCGTCATCGGTAAACTTTATAAGTAGGTATATTAACAGAATCCAATTCCGTACAAGTGATCAAGACAGGCACGTGAAAAGCGAGGTCGGTTGCGGATATAGAGCAACAGCCGCATGTCATGAACTCCATACCCTACCGCCCCCTTATCTCCGGCAGCAACTATGTTACTACCATAAGTGATTTTACACCTGGCTCGTTAGTTCACTAGGGAAACAGATTGCAAATGATTGCGGGCTGGAATATAAAGATGCCAATGATACTGAAAACATTTCGCGAAAATAGACAATATTTCAAGTGCAGATTATTCGTTTTCGCTAACACAGCGCAGCACCTTCTTGAAATAGTTTTTAAACCTCATGAACTGGACAGAAGCCGGCCATTGTATATAATAGGATATGATAAAGTGAATACCCATTACTATTATCCGTTTCTCTAAAGACACATTAAACTCGGCAATAGCAGTAGATGATGCAACATTAATTAAAGGAGCCATACTCTGTAATCTCTGTTATAGTTTCATAGTTGGATATATTAAACATGTTAAAGGATGAATGCACTCAGTATAGATGCACACAGTGTTTGACCTACGAGTGTAAAGGGAAACCTGGAACTATTACGGCACTTCTACACTGTAATGCCTGCAACAGGGACTTCTACAATGCTGAATGTCTCTAACTCCATAAAGAACGTACTTGTAAGAAACTCAGAGTGTGCTCCCTTTGCGATGAGATTATGATGCTCGATAAGAAAGGAAATCACTGGCATGATTGCATGCACATCCACTGCGGTGTATGCGGTGAAAAATATGGAGCAAACGGCGATAAACATGAATGTTATATGAAGAAGATTCAAGATCCCTACTACAACAGCATTGAAGAAGAAGCAGGTCTATACCGTCTACTATGACATTGAAACATTCAACAATAACCAACGTATAGATGCTAACAATCGTACTGTTACTGACAGATTCCATTATCTTCTAGTGAAGCATGTAGTTGTGTTTACGACTGCGGCGAGAAAGATCTTGGTGGTGGACAGTGCGGGAAGTGTGGGACTCGGAACACTGAGGTCTTTAATCTGAATTTAGAAGCAGAAGATTACCAGAGATGCCCTGTGGATCAGTATTCATCAACTATCCCTTCAAGTTCACTGACACCCATAAGAAAGCTAATATACTAGTTGCTGCACACAATGGGGGCAAGTTTGATTAACAATTCGTGTATAGCAAACTACTAGCCCGCCTCGGAGCCAACATCATCTCTTCCAATCATGTGAAAAGAGGAACCAAAATCATTACGCTTACTGCCAATCGTAACATACATTTCAAAGACACCCTCCTGTTCATGCCTTGTGCCTTGAAGAAGTTACCGAAGTGTATGGATCTTAAAGGTAAATTGGCTAAGGGATTCTTCCCTTACAGATTCCTAACTCTGGATACCTTGAATTATAAGGGTTAAATCCCCGATAAATTGATGTTCGAAGTAGACAGCATGAGTGACAACGAGAAGTAAGATTTTGAAAAATGGTATAATAACTTTAATAACAAAGAGTATGACATCAACGCTGAATGCACCACCTATTGCATTCAAGATGTGAGCATCTTACGTCGCAGCTTTGAAAAGTTCAGACGCATATTCCTAAGAGATTATAAAATCGACTGCCTTGATGAATGCGCTACCATTGCGTCCCTCTGCTTTACTATCTTCAAGATGTGGTTTATGCCTGAGAAGTCACTGGCTCATATAGGACGATCCGATGAGGGTAATTACTCATATGAGGGGGTTTAATGGTTAAATTTATGAAATGTAGGCATGCTAACTCGAATTGAACATGCTAGGAAGGTGGGGAGCGAAAATTCAAAATAAAGAATAGATTCCTCAAACCTGACGGTTATCTGGAGGTACCTGCTGCAGAATACACACCTATCGACGGGGACGTCTTCGTTACTCAAAGACATATTAATGTCAATGAGCAGATGATTACAGCGGGAGCTCCAAAGACGCGCGGTACTCCATGAAGAAAGTTGTCTTCTCTTCCATGGTTGTGTATGGCACGGTCATCCAATCGTGTGATAGTGCCCTGGCTAAGATTGTGTGAAATTATCCTGCTGCGATTCGGTACTAACTACAAAACCCATGGCAGGCATTGTGGAACGAGATTATAAGAAACGCTTGGTTCGAGTTTGTAAGGGTATGGGGCCTGTGAATGGTCCAAGATGAAACAGGATTGGTGAAGCGACCAATAGTGAACGAGGCGAATTGAGACACGTATTGAAAACTTAGGCCGATATGTACAAACCCAAGGAAATGAAATGGCCAACGAGCGTTTGGTTGTAGGAGACGCTCTATACGGAGGACGTACTGAGCCTTTCGTATATTACTACCCACCCACGGATGGGGTGAAACTCCACTACCTCGATTTCATATCTCTTTATCCTTATGTGCAAAAAACTAAATCGTTTCCTGCCGGCTAGCCTACGAAACTCGCAGGTCGTGAGCTACCCTCGATTAACGATTTCGTGAAAGATATTAACAACACTTACTTTGGTTTATCATACGTGAGCGTACTACCCCCTAAGGAGCTATACACCCCTGTACTACCCGGTCGTTGTGAAGACCGCCTCATCTTCACACTGTGACGAACATGCAGTGAAACCGGATATGAAGGTAAATGCATGCACACTGATAATCAACGCATGCTTTAGGGTTGTTGAAAGAAATTAGAGGGAATGCTATGAAGAAAGGATATAACCACCGAATTCTGAACCATCTCGGCCAATGTCAGAGTCTGGATATGTCAGCAAATAGTGGATGACCTTCCTAAGAAGCCTGAACTTAGGGTCTTCCTGAAGTGTCCCTCTATAGGCATCACTGAATTTTATCAGTTTCTTTGGCCGACTTCAAGAGAATATCGAGGCGTATTTAAATCATGAATAATATCAATCACCATGCATGTAACTCGTTCGTACCATAGCTACCAACTTCTTCTCTGAACCTCTTGGGCGACGATGTGCTCAGAGGTTTCTACGTAAATGACGAGAAATCTCTAATGACTCAATTATTAGCAGTTATCATCTGACTGAATAGAGCCCGTACCTCGGAAATATCGGCAATGATCACTGATTGCGGTTAAACATCACTAAATGGTCGAGGTGACGCATACTGATATGCGAATAAGACCGGCTAAATAAGGCAAAATCTAGCCTGTACGCGCATTCGCACTACTGGTCTGATCTTCCCGTGATTGGTTGGGACTTCTAGATTTTGTAGTCTAAAGGTTCGTTCTCTACTGCGAGAGCTTTTGACAGTCTGCGATTTCATCGCAAGAAAAAGTATTATGTACCCCCACCGGATGAGTCTCGAGGCAACCTAAACAGTTGCAGCTCACTCGGTGTAAGCATAGCGTTCGTGCCGGTACAGGCTCCCAACTGCGAGGGGCCATACGTCTGAGAAGAGGATGGAAGGCTTTCGTAATTTCGTAAATCGAGAAAAGGGCTAACGCCTGAATAGGAGTTATTGTACAAGAGTTCATGCTTCGAGAGCATTGGCAGAGAGATAAGTCATCGACAAAATGGTATAAAGATGTCACGAGAAGAACAAGGAACCCGTGCGACTGGAATGTCTTCAGATGCGATGGACACACGCATAGAACACAAAATTCAGATTAATGACACCTTTTATTTGAACGACAAACCAGCTATAGCGCATTTCGCAGACTATAACGAACCACTGTGCGACGAAACCGACCCATGGCGAGATTCACCTGACGCGACCGAATCGCATCTTTCCTCACATATCACCATCAACGGCACACTATAGGAAAGTGAGAGTCCCAATAAAATTAGAGGATAAGAGGCTAACAACTTGTAGGGGGATAATATTCCACTGTGAAAACTCCATCAAGAGGTCTCAGACATACTTCTAACAATTCCAGCGCACACCTCATCCTCGGTAAAGCTCTCGTCAGATCGCTCCCAAGGTCCTTCGGGGCGTTTATACACTTCATTGAAATGGAACCTAATTTAAGTAATATATATATAATAATAATTAGAATTATATTATATATATAAGATATAATAATATAATAATATATAGTATATATATAATATTATATCTTAACTATTATAACCCCAAATATAAAAACTAAAATTAATTGCAATATATAATTTTATACCTATCTATTTCTGGATTATAAAATTTATATTTATATCACGTTTTATTTTTCTTTTATGCTCGGTTTTAATAATTATTTATTATTATTAATAAATTCGTACATGTTAGCCGTTTATTTAAAAACTAAACACATTAATTTCATACTATCCTTCTTACTCACTTCCATTTTTTACTTTTATTATATAATTCTGTAAGTATTGAATAATATTTAAATATATATAATAAAAGAATAATAAGAAAATCTAATAAGAAATATAATATATATTAATAATATAATAATAATATTAATAATATAATAATAATTTAAGAAGATAGAAGAAAGAAGAAGAAGAAGAAGTCAAGAAGAAGAAGAAGAAGAAGAATCAGAAAGAATTAATAAACTTGAAGAGAAACTTATATAATTGTAATATATAATACTAGTATAAATAACGTTTAAGGAATAAAATAGAAATATGCAGTAGTTGGTCGAAATTATATAATCAATAATAATAATAATATGAGATAATGATATTATAATAAGAAGAAGGAAACAGAAAAATATATAATATATGTGGACGGGGATAAAATAATAGATTAATAAAGTAATAATAAAGAGAACAGTAAATGTACGAAGAATAATAAAAAATGCAAAGTGTGGTCGAAATGAAATAAAAAACATAATAATGATTGATATGATAATAATAAAATAATAATAAAAAATAATAAATATAATAATAAATCATAAATTAATAATATAATAAAAATAATAATACACTAAATATAAATAATATATAATAATGAATTAATAATAATACTAACTAAACCAATCATATTAAAAATGAAATACATTTCAGTTAAATGGGTTAGTCATAAAATTGAATAATTAAGTTAAATAAACATAAATGTTTTTTATCAACAGTGTCTCGTTTATATATTAATTGTTTGACCCTTAAACAGTAAAGCAGTAAAGCCGAAGAGTATATCAAGGTGAGTGAGGGGACTCTTTCGGCTAGTGTATTTACTTGATATTACTGGAGCTTTTTAGGTATGTCAAGTATATGTTTTTAATAAAAATAGCCTCATATATATAATTAAAATGATGTAAAGCAGTTAGCAGTTATAGCAGTAAAGAAAGTAAAGCATAAACCACAGCTATTAGTTCCCTTGTGTCTCGATGCAAATTGTGCACGCTACATTGATTTACGTATCTTACTGCTTTTAGTTGTAAGTTATGTATTTTCAACTAACTTTCTTAAAAAATTTTTATTATACGTTAAGAAATGCTGTTAATATTCATTAACAAGATTCATATTATGGTGAATGGCTGTCCTCTGCTGACAACCAAATTCAAACGAACCGAAAGCGGGCCGAAGCCGATGCGCACCGGAATGAAAGCGTTGTGAAAAGGCTGCGAAAGGCGAAAGTGCGAAAAGCCCTATGGACAAATCAAATGAAGAAGGGTGAGGAGTAGCGATAAGGAGGGTGAAGGGTAAATGCGTATGTGAATTTGCTATCGTGAAATAACAACTCCACGTACCGTTTCATAACAGCTCATGAACCAACGCTCGTTGTGCCACCTTCGTGCGCACGGTATGTATATTATCAAAGCCAAGGGGGTGGGTAAAAGGGGTGGTAATTATGTAATATATATATATATTATATATATATATATATATAAATATATATATATATATATAATATATAATAATATATATATAATATATATATATATATATATTATACTATAAAAATTATTATATTATTATATATAATATATCGATATAAACTAACACCTCAGTACGTTCATCAGCTATGTGCAAATAAAACTATTATTTCATGCGACGCTTATTACTTATATAGTACTAGAATATTCCACTCATGCCTTATTTCTTAATGATAAACTCATTGCTGATAGGCATTCATTAAGTAACACTCATTGCTTTGTGCGCATTCCAATTACTATTATTGGATGGACATTCATTACTTTCGTAAACATTCATAGCACAGAACACTCCATGGGGGTAATCAGAATTTAATCTATGGAGGAAAATGCTACTTTTATATAACTCTTTATTATAATATATATGTATAATATATATATACCATCTATAATATATATACTAAATTCTTATTATATATATATAATTATACATATATACTTCTATTATTACTAATATTATTAATAATTATTATAGTATAAGTGAGTAGATATAGTAGCAAGTATGTACAATCTAGTATATCAAGTATTAGAAAATTATATATATAATGATTATAGGCATGATAATCCATAGGCTTTCTTACCTTAAACTGGGTTTTACGAAATCTCACACATCTCGCTGTTTGAACGCTGCGTGTTACCGATAGTTACCTGACCACGATTTACTAAAAGAACTATCTTATCGTTTACTTCTGAAACAGATTTCAATTCCCACGAAGAAATATAGTGCTGTCACCCTGACAGTGAACCTTGGCAGACCTCCCAGCTTTTAGCTCATCGCCAGATCCCAACCCGGAGATTAAGGCGGAAGATATAAGATGACTTCACATTGAGTAGGCAATATAATAGTGACTAAGTGAAATTTGTAATGGCAGGAAGGTGCGCTGCGTTGAAATTAAATTAATTGGAGGGATGTATGGACTCGTTTGAATGCGCTATGGGTCGTACATAGGGATCGATTTTTGAATAATAGATGATAATGTTTGAAAATTAATATACCTCCATAAATTACTCCTAATGATTACCGTAATTAATTAAATCTTCAACAGCTAAAAATTCACACATTGATTTGGACATGTGTGAAAAGGAGCAAATAAGTTAGTTTTATAGTAATCTTGCTACTTTTATGTTCTTTACGGTGGCGGAATTTTTACTGGTTGCAGTTTATCTTCGTTGTCTGTCTTAATATATAGTTAGGTTAATGATAAAATTTGCTGAAGTGTGTAAATATTACAATAACTATGAAGAAAAAAAAAATTTATTATTTTATAATTTTTTCCCCCATTTTAAAATGTTAATAAATTGATATAATATAATAATTTTTTATAATATAATTTTAGTTAAATATCTAACTAATTTAATATATTAGAATATAATATAAATATATAGATAATACTTAGTCTATAACTGCACAAATATGATAATTATTAGGAACTCTACTTGAATACATTCCGTAACCGCCTAAATCGCTGCCTTTCGGTCTAATGGTCTAAATTAGGTTCAATGGAACTAAATTGATAGATCCTATAATAGTAACATAGTGTGTTTTCTTTAAAGTGATCTAATTTTCTCTACTTTTTATAAATTTTTTTAAATTTTAAATTCAATTTCATTATAATTTGTTTATTATTTTTAGCATTTTAAAGAAATTTTATTGATATCATCTAATATTATATTTCATTTATTATTTATAATATTTTATTAATTCGTGCATAGAGGTCTTTTCAGTGATTCGAGAGAATATGCCAAAAGCAACATGACTTGATTTTGCTTCGCGAGAGACCTATATCTAGAAGTATAGTAATAACTTAATAATAGATAACCAAATACTATTATACATATAGAAATATAATAAAGAATACTAATAATAAAAATATAACTATAAATATAATATAATACCTATCTATATATATATATAGAAGTACATAAGATTTAGTTTAATGTAATTATAGAAATATATAAGTATATATATATATATAGATTATAGTGATAATTATAATTGTACACTAACATTATAGTATAGCTATTATAGAATCGCATAGGAACAAATATTTGTGGTTGTGTGTAGTAATTGTGTGTGTATGTGCTGAGTTTTGTACGTAGGTTGTAGATTGAGTTTGGTATGTGCTTAGTGTTTAGTATGTGTGTAGCGTCGATGTGTTACTACGCCAATACTACTACTACGTACTAGCAACTAACTGCTTACTCACTTAATTAATTGCAATAATAATTAATAGATAAAATAATTAATAAATAATATAATTAAATTAAATAATACTAATATTCAAATATAAATACTAATTATAAAATATAATATATATTAAATAATAATAATAATTGATTATACTCTCAATTATTCTTCTGCTAAGCACTCTGCGCTTTTCTTAATTATTTTCTGTGAACCACCTGAAGGAGGTTATTCAAATTCTTGGGACTTGTGAAACTCTATATATCTCATAATCACTTTCTATAGCCTTATAAACATATACATTGATTATTAATATTTTATTATATCAAAATATTATCTTATATTATGTTTATAAAATCTGCAACGGACCGCTCCAGTACCGTGCGACACGGCTCCCGACCCTCCTTAATTGTTCCTCCATCTCTTCTGTTATGTCATTTCACGTAATTTCTCTGCTAGCACGCTCCTTGCCTTTTCTTCTGTTTATTTTCTGGACGCACCGGGGGTTTAGATACCTCTTTAGGAACTTGAAATCCTCCATAAATAAGTTCTACGACGACCTATATAACATATACCATTGATACCTATATGGTATATTACAACGAATGTTTACTTAACTAGCACGCCAAAGGTGCCAACATGGTCACCTTGCAAGACAATTGCTCATTTGCTCCAATCCATCGAACCTTACAACTTTTAAGTTCCTAACTACTCATCTTCACATACTTTTCCCTTCTAATTTTCTCATTCTTCCTTCCTCTTTTCCTTTTCGCAGTCGTTTACTGGTGTTTTCTTTCCATTTAATTCATTAAAGGCGAGAGGACCCTTTTCTGGGTATCGAGGCAACACAATGAGGCGTCTGAAATCTCATATACTTTCGAGTCTCTCTCGCATATAATAGAACATATATGTCTTTGATAGCAATGTGTATATTAAAACGAATATTTTTCTAATCTGTACCTCCCGGCTCCGCGCCAGTTTGCCTTCAATGGCCAATTGCTGTCTGACATTTGAGACTTCTTCTTAAATATCCTTTTCTCTTCATACCTTTTCCCTTTTTATTCTCTTTCGTTTTCTTGCTTCTTCTTACCATCCATACTTCTTTTTATCTTCGGAACCCTTCCCGGGGTTCCAACAACCCCTAGGAGTTCTGAACCCTAATAATCAAGTTCTACGGTCTTATATAACGTATACATTGAGTAAATATGGTATTATAACGCAATTTTTTACTACTTCAGCACCACATCGCTTTGCCACCGGTGCTCACACCGACCTGACCATCCTCTTCAGACTCTTCTCCTCATCCATCTCTTCATCCCTTATGCCGCACTCCATGCGTCTCTCTCACACCATTGCACTCTGTGCTTCGAATGGGAACCTCTTCTGCGGCCCACAGCACCTCGAGGGCCCAATACCTCACTAATTCAGTTATTTGTTTTCGCTAACATACTATTTGGACACCGCTCATTTGACCAATTATGTTTTGTAGGCCAGCATTTCAACTCTGGCTCGGCTCAGGCTCGCTGCTCCGTACACATGAGACTTTTCTTATTCCTTCTTCATCTTTTCTCCTTCTGTTCCTTCTCCATCTTCTTTTTCACCATCTTCTTTCTTCTATCACGTACTCGGTGTTTTTGTTCTTTTTTTTCAGTCGAGAACCCCCTAATGGGGTTGCCAGACACCATAGAGGGTCCTGAAACTATTTATTCCCGAGATCACAGGGTAAGTTTGTATAACAGTATATAAACGACACCACAAATTTGACCCATTATTGTTTGTGCAGAATTTCAACTCGGCTCCGGGTACCGGGCCATTTGCCTCGTGCATTTAAGCTCAGGCTCCGCGACTTTAATTGTCCCTTGCCTTTCTCTATAGCACTTCGTGTATTTTTCTTTCCTTGAAGACCATTCCAATTTTTGGGGCT
>JABUQX010114910.1:0-12623 GCA_015478945.1 Trachelipus rathkii
ATTATATTTGATCTATACTTTTCAGTTTGTATTTATTTTTAATCTAGCCCATTTCTATTAATCATAAATAATTGATTACAGTATATTATTGACTTATATCTCTCACTATAATGAATTGAGGGAGGAATCAGTAAATTATATTAGGCTTTCCTTATATATAATATAGCAAGTGGAATAATCCTCTCCTCTATTATGCGATACCTCATGAAGGCACGAGGATCTTTAAATTTTAAGAATCCTTCCACCTCCCTTCAGAAGATGCCGAGGGAGGGGAAGTTCAGTAAATATATATTATTAATTTAGCGCATTATATTATACAGAACTTTCTGATTCTTTTCCCAAGAGGAATAATTTAGATTTTTAAGGAAATAAGGTTTTAAGGCTTTATGTCTGCCTCGGACGAAGTAGCTTTATTTTGTTAAGAATTAGATATCCTTTACTCCATTAAAAGTATAAAAATATGAATATTTTGCCCATCGAGTGAATTTGGTGGATGAAACAGTATTAAGTAGATTCCTGTTTTGCCATATATCTACTTATTTTGAATAAAAATATATATTTTACATTATTACCCAGAGAGAAAGTACAAAAAATAAGTTGAATTTTGTCTCCGTATTCATGAGAAGACTTATGTGAGAACTCTCCCATAACTAAACGCTATGTTATGACAAATATTGATAAATTAATTCAATCTGTATATCTGCTTTAGCTGTAAGCTTCTAGTTAACTAATATTAACGATTCTGCTTCAATAAAAAATTAGAAAATCAGAAAAAATTCCTCGGCTGAGGACCCTATCCCCGCCTCGTTTGCTGTACATCGAGAGGAGGAATATTAACCAAAACTCTAGAGCACCTTGGATCGTTATGGTCTCTCTCCCATATGGAATACCTGACCATCGATGAGGCAGTTTACCTTAGCTGAAAAACTACCCTTCGAATCATTTAGGAAAATTTCGCGACTTTCATAAATGGGTAAGTACGTGTAGTGTCATCTACCGATGGCGTACAAACCATCCCAACTTACCCGATTAATTATTCTTAGTCGAAACGTCGACTTTATAGTGTACAAAACGGCTCAGGACTGAACCTGAATTGTTAAACTCATATAACGATATATCATCATCAGCAGCTGTCCCTTGATTCCTCAGGAAGTGAAACCCTCTACCCCTTCCGATCCTGAAGCCAAGCCTAATTAACCTACCCCATCATGGGGTGCGCAAAAATTCCTTTGCAACTAAAATTCGTTTAGTCTATGACTGCCATGCCAATAACCCCCAGTTTAAATTTCTGTTTACACAGCGGTCCGTTTCTGATAACAGATCTGGGAAAATTATTAATGAAATTTAGAATTAAAAAGTACGCAACTTCATCAGATATTGAATAATCTTCTTTTTAGGCATTCGGTTAGCAGAAAAGGATCGAGATTAAACTCGTTTCCTATGGGTCAGAGACCCCTCAGACCCCCAATCGCCTATAGTGACATATAGGTTCAAATCAGTACTATTTGGAGCAACTTGTAGTCCATTTTTATTGGCAGCATGCCTCCATCACCATGTAAATAAATCCCAAACTGCATACAAGGATGCCATACTAGAACAAATTTATGTAGATAACCTCTTCGATACATTTGACACCGAGGATGAAATAAAAACAATACTTTTTTAGAAAGCTGGTCCATGTTTGCAAAGGGTGACATCAATTGAAAAAAGTGGGCATCAAATTCATCTCTCGCTTCTTCTATGTTCCAGGAAAGCGACTTGGGCATAGAAGAATCTTGTTTAAAATTTTTAGGAATGAAGTGTGATACGTCTTCAGACACCATGCTCATGACAGACCCAAAATACTTGAAAAGATGGGGGGCAAACTGCTTTTTAGTTTGGCCTTAAAAATCTGTCGAAAAGAGATGAATGTTGGGCCGATTTCTTTTTTTAGGGTTTATGGTGGGGTATTTTTCCCCCGTTTGAACCCAATAATTTCACGAAACAATAATGTTTTTTTGGGTCCCATTGGTACATAACTCCGGAACGAAGGAGATTTGGATTTTTTTAAAGGAAGAATGGGTAGGAAAAAAAGGTTAAAATAAGTTTTTTAAATAAGAAGTTGAATTTTCCTCACTGAGAAATAAAAAAGGGTAATTAAAAGTGATTTTTAGTTTTTCCTAAGGGCTAGCGGCATAGATTGGAAAATAGTCACGGAGAAAGGCATCAACTGGTCAGATGAAGTAAGGTATGCGTTTTTTTTTTTTTGTCTCTAGGGGGTAACTAACACCTTGCTCCCATTTGTTTTCCTTTGGTTCAATTTTCTAAAAATGACAAGGTAAAGAGAAAATATTTTGGGGAGAGTAAAAAGGTTGGGGTTTAGTAAAATTTTTTTTTTTTTTTTTGCCCTTTTTTTGCCCTAGTTGAAGAGAGGTTTTTATCAAACCAATTGGTTGGGAAATTACTGGCATATACATGCTATTTTAAATAAGCTTTTGTAAGTCTCTAAAGCACAAGGATATTCTCCCTGATACTCGGAAAACTTTTGATTTGGGGGTTTTAATAATTGTTTTTTTTTTTTAAATGCGGTAGCCATAAACCTAGACCTTGTTTTGGAATTCTATTCAACCTTTTCCCCCCGTAAGCCCTATTCCCTAAAATTTTATTAAAGGTGCGAGTTGGGTTTTGGCCTTTAATTGCTTCCTTTTCAAAAGTTTCGGTTAATGGAGTAAGAATTTTGAAATTGGTTAGAAGCGTAAAAAAAGTTCACCTAAGCAATGTTTATTTTTTTTTCTTTCCTAAAGGGCCTTACTTGCCTTTATCTGTGGGCCCCGTAACAAAAAGAATGTTTGGAGGAACGTCCCTTCCCCTTTCCAAACCAAAGCAGCTCGTTGTCTTTTTTTTTTTGAATCGTGCCCCCCTTGCAGAAAAAATTTCCAAGGTAAAAAACCTTCAACTAACCTTTCATGTTTAAAGTTTCTGGGCTAGAACTTTTTTACTCGAAATGGTCACCCACCATTAGTTTAAAATTCCCCATTGATGAAAGCCCTTGTTGCGAAATTTGACCAATTCAGAAATTTGGCTTTTCGAACGTTGGGGTAAGATGAAAAAAAAATCCCCCCTTTTGGGGGGAGTTTTTTAAACGTAGCTTTTTGGGTTTGTTTTTTGGGAATGACGTTTTTTTTCCTTTTTACGTCTGAGGGAATATTCCCCTTAATATGGAAAACCGGGAATTTTAGATTCCTAAAATATCCTTTCCTATAAAATTGAAGTACAGAATGCTTGTAGGCTGAAAATGAAACCAAACCCCCAGGCAAGAAATCTTTTGTTTCCTTCGTTTTTTCCTTTCACTATGACTTAAACTTTTGACCCATTTTCGTTTTAGGATGGGTGGAGTAAAGAAACAGATCATTTTCCCGAATTCCCAAATTTTTCTTGAAAAATTTAAAATATTATTGAAAAATATTTTAATTTCCTTTTTCCCTTGGTTTTTTTATCAGAATAATTTTACAAGGTCCGGCCCTAATTCCAAAAAGTGATTTAAATTTTTGAAAATTTGAAACTTAATAATTAATTAAGCCCCAAAAATTGGGTTTTGCGTTTTTCCTAACTAAGTGAAAATTTTCTCCTTAGTTTAATAGTTTTGTTTAGTAAAATTCCCTTACATTTAAAAGATACTAAAGTTTTAAAAACTAAGTTTTCAGCATGGTTAAATCCTATATTTAAAAATAATCGAAATTAACTTTTTAAATTGTAAATTAAAAGTTTACTTTTAATACTTAATTATTCTTTAAAAACTTTTTATTTTTTTAAAGTTTTACTTAACTTTTACTTTAAATAAATCCTTAACTTTTAATTTTTTTTGTTACTCTTTTTAATTTTACTTAACCTTAAATTCTTAAAACTTTTAAATTTTTAAGTTTTTTGCTTTTTTTAAATTTTTTTATTTTTTTCATTTAAAAAGAAAAAGTTTTTTTTTTTTATTTTCATTTTTTTTTCTGATATCCTAAAATAATTTTTTTTTTGTTTAAAAAATTGGCCATTTCATTATATCTGGAGGTGAAAACGTAAAAATAGCTTCGCCTTTTTTTTTTTTAGCAAAGAAAAAATAAACAGAAAAAATCTAAATGATGAATATTTTCTGAAATTGTTGAATAAAACTTAAACATAATTCCTAATACATTTCTTAATCAGGCCCCTAATGTTTTTTTAAATACTTAGGTGACAAAAGGTAACACAAAATGTATTGTCTCAATAATTGGTCCCCTAAATTTTAAAGTGGTTAATCCCACCTTTAAAAATTAAAGTCCGGCATCTTTCAATTCTTGTTGAAGTTTCTTTAATCCAAACTAATGCAACACTTACAACTATGATCGTAATCTTTTTTTTTTATCTAAATCCAAACTAAAATACATGAAAAACTTGTAAATACGCGGGGCCATATGGTGTTGGTTTTTTTCAATTTTTTTTTCTTTAAAATCCTTTAAATGTATTTCTTTAAAAATTTAAAAGTGTAATTTCCTTCGAATTTGAAAGAAAATCCTCTCTTATTAAATTCTATAAAATCTATTCAAAACGAAAGATTTTTTTCTCCTTAAATTTAAAAAAGAAATATACGAAATTTGAAAATGAATTTAATAAAGCCCCCGGGAGGCCAAAGATATAAAGTAAAAAAAGGTCCCCTGAAACCACCTCTAAACTATTGTGTTTTCCAAATCTTAATTTTGGACGGCCCCGGAAGGTTTTGGGAAAGGGTCTTTTCGCTTAAATAGTCCCCCCCTCCCTGTGTTGTTCCCTTTTTTTCCCCTCTGCTTGTTGTTAAACTGTTTTTTTCTCTTTCAAATCCTTGGGTTTTTTTTGACTTCTTTCTTCCGTAACTCTGGGGGAGTAAAAAAGAATCTTCCTTTCCGGAAAACCCTAGAAAAAAAACAGAATTTGGCTGAGGTCCCTAATAGGAACGGGTCTTTGTTTTCGTCAATCTCTGATGATTTCTTTTGGGTTGGATTCCTACATAACAGTGGGGAAATTTGATATTGGCCATCTCTTTTTCAGGGAAACATCGGGAAGATTTTTTCCCTTCTGGGGAAAAGGGAAATTCTTGGGGGGGAAAATCCGCCGGTAAGGCCCCTCCGAATGGTCCACCTTCGTTTGGGGCCGGGTGGCTTCCCTGTGGAAATTTTCCCTCTACAACGGGAAATATTCCTTACTGAAAAAAATCTTCTTTGCTGGTAATGGGGGGACAGGGGATGGGTCCTAAACTAACCTCTTTCCCTTTTGAACCCCGAGGGGTTGAGAGGGGGTGGTTTTTTCCTTAAGAAAGTTTCATTTTTTTAGGAGTGGGAAACAAAGATTGAAATTTCTTGTTAACACGTTTGCTTTCTTTCTGCGACCTTAAACATCCGCTTTATATCTCTTCTTTCTACAACTTTTCCGTCGTCAAAAAATGTCTCCTTTTCTTTTTTGTTTCTATTACTTTTTTTAATTCTTTTTATATCTTCTTTCTTTTTTCTAACACACTTTTCGTCGTCAAAGTTTATGACAGCATACCAATACGCTTTACATCTTTTCTGGTTTTTTCCACCGGGATAGGTTTTCTTTTTTTTTTTTTATGGGGGCTTTGAAATAGCTTTTCCCAATAATTTTCCTAGTCCCCCAGTGTTCTTCAATACGGGAGAAGAATTTGTAAAAAATTTTCGAACTGAGTTTGAACCGGCTTTGTGGGGGGACTGGAAAAGAGGGTCCGTGTTTTCACCACTGGGTTTTTGTGGTGGGATGGGAGTTTGGGAAAAATAAATAACGGGAAAAGAAATTGGACCGTTTTTCGGGTTGGAGGAGAAATAAGTTCTTTTTCAACCTGCATCCTCTGTTTTTCTGAGCCGAATTTCTGATTTCCACTTTTGGTGCATCTTTCAATCTTTTCTCCCCCTCTTTCGTCCCATCTTTTTCTTGGAGCCTTTTAACATCTCTTTTTAAACGCTCAATGAGGAAAAAATTCCACGACTTTCCCATGCGTTTTGTAAAAAATCGAACGCGTGAAGTCTTTGCGAACTTTTTTTCTGCTGGACACTAAACCTTAAAGCGTTTTGGGTCCCCCACATGGACTGGAAAAAGTTTTCCTACCCTGTACAAAACCTCAAACAAAAACTTTACCTCAATTTTATTTTTGGTTTCCCTCAAACATCCCGGACAATATAAAATTGGGCCCCTTTCAAACTTGGGAAACAATAGGTTTTTTTTGACAACTATGAAATGAGGCTTTCTCTGACTTGCTCCTGGAAAAAATGAAAAACTACGTTAGTCCCTCCCGATTTTTTTTGAATTCCCTCTTTTTTTTTGCCCTTGGGGCCTTTCTTGTTTTGTTGTTTTGCTCCCAACGTTTTTTTTGTTTGTTTTTCTTTCTCCAGCAACTTTCTCTCGCTACTCCTTCTATTTATTCGATTCTTTCTACCAAGCACATCCCCAACCTCCGTCTGAAAAATGGAACCTCAAATTTTTTCTCTGGCTTATTTACAAAAAGAGCCTTGCATATCGGCAATTTTTTTTTTCGTAAGGGACCTCTTTTTAAATGTACCCCCCCGTGGCCAAAAAGGAAATGTGGTGGAAGCGGAACCCGAATAGATCGAATCCTAAAGCGGATCATTTTAAACCCGGCGGAAAATTTTGGGCGAAACTCAGAAATATTTTTAATTCCCAAATCTTTTGTTGATTTGTCCCCCATTGAAAACATATGTTGGTCTTAGGAAAGGACTCCCCAATATCAGCAAAATTGATTCTTTTTTCCACAACTCGTTTCTGGGATGCTTTTAATAGCGCAAAAATCTCTACTTTTTTTTAAATTCCTCGCAGGCCCTTTGCCACAAGTCCTTAAACCACCCTGGCTTTTGGGGAAAAAACTCCTTTGGGCATTTAAATCCGACACAGAAAAGTTCGGGGGAAGCCGCTATGGTCTACAATATGAAAAACCCGGCTGTTCTTGTAAGTGCCGCCTCGGGCAAAAATTCCCACTTTAACTTGTTCCCTAAGTTTCTTACCAGGCACTAGTTTTTTTTTTTCAAAAACGTAACGGCGTCCAAAACATCGCGGGAAAAATACCAGTTATAATTGGGATTGGTGGTAAAAAAAAGGAATAAGTGAGGTAAAAGGAAAAGTTTTTTTTCCGATACTGGTCCAAAACATGGGGACGCGTGGAAACAGGGTGGGTGGTAAAGGGCAAAAGGGCCTAAATCTGTTTTTTTATCTTTTGGCTGTTTGAGGTTTTTTCGACCTTTTTTACTCCTAAGCACCATGGAAAATACACAATTTGGTCCCGCAAATATTCCCCCCCTTTTCCACCAATTTTGGCCCTAAAGTGGGGAAAGCGTATTTTTTTTTCCCGCTTCACTCTTCTTTTCTTTTGTCCCTTATAAGGCCCCTCCCATGTCCGCTTGGCGCCCCAGCGGGTGCATGGGGCACTTGATTTCTTATTCACCGTGTAAGATCAATCTGTCCCCCAGGGAAACCTGTTAATGGACATAAAGGAAAATTCCGCCTTTTGTGGTGGCGTTAGTAAATAAAGAACACCTTTAATAAGAAAAATGTGTGGGATAGGTTTTTTTTTTGGGTTTTTCCTTTGGTATTGTTTCATCTTTTTACCTAATCTTGGACATTTTTCTTGTTATCTCTTATGAATGGTTTTTTTTTTTTTTTTCCCCAATTTCAAGAAAACAAAAGTCTTTGTTCCTTTTGTGGGCACCTCTGGTTTTTTTTTTTTTTAACAACAAGCAGTGATTCACACCTCCATAACATCCGTTTTTTAGTGGCCTGGTTGGGTCCTAACTCAAATTAGTCTGGCGGGGATAATTTTTGTTTTTTTTAACCTGTTTTTTAATAGAACAATAGTGGGGGTGAAAGTACGCCTGGTTTTACCGACAAATTCCATCTGGCTTAGCCCTTCCCCCAGTCCTGCTTGATTTAATTTTGGGAAGATGGAAACAAGAGGGGTTTTTTGAATTATCAGTGATAAATGGTGAACCCTCATAGCCCGAAGACCGTTGGTTTTTTTAAACTTCTTTGCAAAACAACTAAAGTTAACTAACGATTCTACTTTAGAATTCTTACCAATTATTCCCCTTCCCTCACTTCTCTGAGTAACCTCCGGGAGACGAAAGAAAAGAAGGTTTTTCTCTTTTTCCTTGTCAAAGTAAAGGGCTTGTAACACAACCACCCCCCTCCAATCCGTACCAGTCCCCCCGCCACGCCCGGTCCGGTAATTCCACGAGAATCCTTGCCTTTATAATTTCTTGGGAAATGTGAAAAAAAGGTACTGTCCCGTTCAAAACGGTACAATTTTAATCTTTTCAAAAGTTGTTCGAATGCCTTTTTTTGGTGGCTTTTTTTTTTCCGTTCATACAAAGGGGGACCATTTTCCTTTTTTTACTAAAATTTCATACAGTGGGTTTGTGCAACGAAACTGGCGAAATTTTGTCCCTATTAAAAAGCGGTAAAAATAGGAAGAAACCCAAGGAATGGACCTGTGGGTCCTCCTTGAACATTTGTCGGAAGGTAAAACCTTTTTTCCCATTAGTTTTCCTTACCCTCTAACGAATTCTAAAATTTAAATTCCATCCTCTACCTATCCTTTTTAATCCCTTAGGTTAAAAAACAAAAACTGACAATGATTTTGGTAGGGAAGCCCTTTACCATTTTTTAAGAAAACTAGTTTTTTCAACCTCAACTTGGTTTTTTCCCTCTAAAAGCAAGTAAGTACTTTTTTTTTCCCCCTCAAATTTTTCGAGTTGTTTTCGGGGAAATATTCCTTTCCTAGCAAAACCTACGTCGTCATCAAGATAGACTTTGGTGGGCTAACGGGCCTAGAAGTTTTGAAATTTTAAGGGCAAAATTGTTCCATTGCGCGGAGCCATAGACACTTGGGGCAATTTTTTTTTTATGGCGCGAACATCAAGCCTTTTTCCTGGTCCTAACGCCATTAGCCTTTTTTGCGTCCCCTTCCTTTCTTTTCTATTTCCGAGCGCATTTGTTAACGCCGTCCGAGGAAAGGTTCTACTGAAGGTAAAAAAACCAGCAATTGCCCCAAAGGGAAGGTGAAAAAATCTCCCTCACATTGGGAATGGAAAAGAGGGGTAAGACCGTCCCCTTTTGAACAAACTTGTAAGAATTTGGAGGTTTTACGCGGTTAAAGTCCCTAAATAAAATGCCCACCCTGGGCCTTGGTGAGCCTGTTTTTTTTTCTTTGCAACCACTAAATACGAGGAAAGAAAAAAAAAATTGTGGGCCTATAAACAGGCCCCCCTTGAAAAATGTAAACCCTTTTTTCAACGCTTTGCCCCAAATCTTGGTAAAAAAATCGTGGTCCCGATGTCCCTTTGCAGTAAAACCCCTATGAGTTAAATTCTGTTAAGAAATTGCTTTTTACGAAAAAAATGGACTTTAGGAGCGGTCCCAGGGAGTAAGTTTCAAATTTTTTAAAATTTCTTGAAAAGGACTGTTAAGACCGGGAAACAAAGCATCGTCGTCGAGTGCCTAGTACGTTCAAAATGAAACCTCCAATCAAAAGGTTCCCAAAGAGAATCTTCCAAGTAATTCCCTCTGGTTTTTTCCTCTAGTACAAAACTGTTTTCCTCAAGCAATCCTCTTTTTTGGGAAAACATCTTCGCCTTTCGATTACTTTTCCCCTCGGTAACAATTGCCTCCAAGCCTTCTGGTTTAAGAGAAGACCCTTTTTGAGCATGTGGGCTAACCATTGCCTGACAACGTAACATGGCTTTTTGTTGTCCCCGCCTTATGTCTGGGCTTCCCCCTTTTCACTTGATTTTGCCCTAATTAGTTGGATAACTTGTTTACCTAAAAATTATCCTTTTTTTTTTCCAAATGAAATTGGGTTTTTTTGTTTCCACTCAAAATTTTATATAGCTTGAAGCAACAAATTTTTCCTGTTTTTTAATTTCCTTACGGAACTGGACCCTGGTGGTTTTTTGCAAATATACAGTGGGTCCCCTCTGGAAGAGAGGCTTGGGGTTCATGATGCCACTTTTTTCCCCGCTCCAAAAATTCAAAAAATCATCCCCTGCAGGTCCTCAAGGTTCTAACCCTTTTTTAATGTACCCATAATGGAAGTTGCTTGGTAAGTATAGTGGGTTTTTTTTTTTTCAATCACCCTCAAAAATCGCATTACAATTATCTTCATCATCGATCATTAAATGTTCTTTTTGGTTAGGGTCAGGGTTTTTTCGTTGAAAAGCCCCTGTTTAAATTCCTCTGAAATCGAAACTTTCCCCTTTTAAGGCAAGAAGGTGTTTGCTTATGGGTTTTTTGGGCTTGGGCCCTCCTCTTGAAAACTCAAAGGACTGTGAAGGGAAGCGGGGCCCTTTAGAGGTACTTCCCTCCTTTTTGCTCCGTCTCCTTTAATCACTTGGGGTTTTGACTTGGGCCTCGAAAGCGGTTTGCCGTTAACAAAATGCCGGAACCCTTCTTTCACTTTTCCCCTTAGGCCGCGGGAAGGGGCCGATTTTGGGGATACGGTTTACCTGACCAAAAGTTTGCCTTTCTTCCTTCCTGGTGGGGGGGAAATAACCATTCCGCCGACGCCGGTTGGGTTTTTTTTTTCGGACTGAACAGGGCTGCCCTTTCCCTTCTGCAGTGGAAGGGGAACCCCGTTCCCCGCCAAACAATGGTGCCTTTGGGTCCCGGAAACTGTCAGGGCCCCTTTGTTCCCGCCGCCCTTTTTTCTGTTGGGAAAAAGGAAATTTGGTTCGGCAAAACTGGGATTGTTCAGTTGGTCTAAGTTGGGTTCTTAAAGTTTTCGAATTTGGAATCCCTAAACGTGAATTTAATTTATCTACAAGTTTTTTTTTCCCCGCCCCTATTTGGCAGCTGAATTTTTCCCCTTGGGCGGAAAATCTTTTTTTTTCCTTTGGGCACAACTTAAAAGAACGAGATCATACTTGCTCTAAGTAAAAATTTCAGGTTTATGTTTCCTCTGAAGACTTGAGAAGGACATTAATGATAACAACAAAATGGTACCCATATATTACCCCCTGTATTTCCCCCCCCTTCGTGGGGATAAAAATATTTTTGAAGAAAAAACATAATTTCCACCTCTGCATCCATATCATTAAATAAAATGTTTGGTTTCCCCCCAACAACATTTGGAAACCAAACTGGGGTTCCCCCTGTACCTCCCGCCCTCACTTGGAAAGTAGTGGGAAGGTTAATATTTCTTCCGTGGGCATGCCGGAGGTACAGCTGCCACCTCTCCCCTCTTTAAACTTAGTTGGGTTTTTTTAAAAAATTGCGACCCCCTTGGCAACCACAGGGTCCCCCCGGTTTTTGCGGAGCGGTTACTTTTGGGGAAAGTACTTTCCTTTTCCCTAACTGTTTTTTTTTAAACCGCTTGGGTGTTACGAGGGAATATTACTACTCCGTCCCCCAAACAAAATTCTTAAATAAAGACCCGCCAATGCCTTTCGTGCCCTCCTCCAAACTACCTAAAATTTGAGGAGTAAGAAAACTTTTTGATAACGAATGGGGTGGGGGTCCCAGTTTTTTTTTGTATGGTTTTTCACAACTTTTTCCCCCTGAAAAAAATGTTGGGCAACTTTTTTTTTTTTTTTATCTTTCTTCCTTCATTTAAATACCATAGGTGCCCTAATCCTTTCCCTTTTTATTTTTTTTTTCACTTTTTTTACTGTCTTTCCAGCCTTCGCACCTATCCGAAAAATTTTCCTTCCCTGTTCCTTGATCTTTTCCTTCCGGAGAGGGAAGAGGAAGGGGCTCTTCCTATCTAGGGAAACTTTTATCTTCCCTCTTCTTCTTTCTTCTTTTCACCCAAGTTTTCAAAGAGTCCTTTTCGCTGGCCCTTTCTGCCCAATAGACTCTAGTGTTTTTCCTTTTTTTTTCCTCAATAAAAGGTTTTTTTTTTAAATCCTTTTCTTTTTCCTTCCTCGTGAAAAAGGTCCTGGGCCCTCGCTTGTCGGTACCGAAACGCTTCGGGTTTCGGCTTTTCTGGCCATTTTTTTTCATATCGACTTTGGCCTGTTTTTGGTTATGGAATGAAACATTTTGGTTTTCTCCGGAAGAAAGGGTTTTCCATGAAGGAGCATCTCTGCACCGCACCTGGGTTGCGAGCCCCTTTTTTTTTTTTTGTTGATAACCTTTGGGGCATAAACCCTCGGCAATAGGGGCATTTCCCAGCGAAACAGGAATCTCGACGAAATTTGGACCGAAATAACTTTTTCGCCATGAAAAAACAAACAATAGGTTTTTTCTCCTCAAACTTCTTTGGTTTTTTCAGTCAGCTTCCCTCTAAAATTAATTCCTCTGTTTTTTCCGGTGGGAGTTTTTTGCTTTCTGTTCTTTGCTCATCCTTGTCCCCCTTTCTTCGAAAACATTAGTTTTTTGGCCTCATCTCTTCTCCCTTTTAACTATCCTCAAAAATAATCTTTGGTTTTTTTGTTTGGACAGACTCCTTTTTATTTTTTTTTTTTTCTTGGTTAAGATTATTATTTTATAAATTCTGGAAACCTTTTCTTGCCTAAATCTTCCCCCCTTTTTCCCCATCTTCGGGCCCATGAACACTCTTGTGGGTTTGGCCGGAGGTTTTTCCCGTTTTGGTTCCCTTCTGTTATCCCCCATTTCTTCAATAAAAA
>JABUQX010114911.1:0-2500 GCA_015478945.1 Trachelipus rathkii
TAAATTTCTAAGACATTATATTTCTTAGGAATACTTAATAGAAATTAAGATATATTAGATATTCATATTATTTAATAAAATGGAACTGTATACTCCTTTCTTACTATACACTTATTATTGTATTATATCATATATATATATTACATTTATATATATCTATCTCTATATACTTAATATATATATCTATATACAATATATACTATGTGTATATATGATATATATATATATAAATATAACATATAATATTATATATATATAATAATTTATACATAAATTATACTATATAATGTATACTATTATATATATATTCATTCATTATCCCCTCATTATTTACACTATACTATTACTATATTCACTATATTACTATTATTATTCTATGTTTTTTTTTTTTAACTAATATTATAAAGTTTTTTTTGTTATTAAATTATATTTAACATTTTTTGTTATTATGCTTATCATTATATATTTACTATTTATATTCTTAATATTACTATATATATATATATCTTTATTATCTATATTATATATATTTATATATCTTCTTTCTTTCTTTATTCTGTTTATAATCATATATTATACTTTTATATATATACTATCTATCTATATACTATATATACATATAATACTTTATATATATATATATCACTATCATATTATCCACTAATTTTCTTTATCCTTTTTATATATATATAAATATTTTATATCTATAACATATAATACATTATATTATATATATATATATATAATATATATATATTTAATATTATATAGTAGTATATCTATAATATTTTCCGCGTGCGTCACGATCTGAAAAAATCAAAAAAAAATCAAAAAAAAAATCAAAAAACACCAACCCTAGTGATTCGCCCAACCTCTGATAATAATATAGAAACTTAATAAGTAGATCTAGAAGTGAATAGTCAACGATCACATAATAAGTAATATACAATGATAATAAGTAAAGCAGTATAATGATAAGAAAACAGATATATGAGATGTCGTGTAGATATGGAGATTAAGATCAAATGAACAGGCATAGATAAAATTAATATTAATAATAAGATAATAATAATATAATAACGAGATCAATAATAAAATAATAATAAATATAATCAATAATAAAATTATAATTATGAAAAACTAAGGTAATAATAATAATAAAATACAATAAAATAATAATAATATATAAAAGAAAATAATATTTAATAAATTACTATAAAAGATCAAAAATATATAATACACTAAAAGAATAATAAATAGATTAATAATTAAATAATATACTAAATTTAAGATAATAAATCAATAATAATAAATAATAAGCTAAATAATAATATTGGTATAAAATAATAATAACAAATAATAATAACAAAATAATTAATAATAACAAAATAAATAATAATATAATAAAATAATAAAATACATTAAATAATAATAATTAATAATAATAATAAAAAATAATAATAATAATTAAAATGATGATATTATTATGATAATATGATGATAATAATAACAATAGAAGAAGAAGAAGAAAATTTAACTATTATATTACACAATTTTGAAGGTCATTTTTGATAATTTATTGCCCTGATTCCGGATATGACCTCCGTTTTCCTAGATTGGCTCTATTTTTAAAGAGATACAGGGTGTCTATTGAGGTCATAGTGATCACAAGTTATGTAGGTTGTAAACGTAAATTCTCCACACAAAAAAAAATTACACGCAAGATAATATATTTCAAATTGTTCACACTGAAGTAAGTACTAAATGCTAATAGTTGAAGCTCCAACATACGTTTCTGCCATCATGTGTTATCTTCCACTCTTCTCTTGGTAATCTTTTCTTCATCACCTTGAATTCTTCACTTGGCCAATCCGCCCTCTTGTTCAAATTGTTCCCAACTTTATTAACAGTAGAAAATCCGGAAACCTATCTAAGTGACTATGTAGAAAGTAAACTTTTATCGCTCAATATTAGCATTCAAATTTTGAGGTCTGAGAAGTTTCCCCAACGGTCGGCGCATTAGTGGCAAATTATGGTTGTCAAAAAGTTCTGAATAACCAAGACAAAACTTTTCCTTCCAGGCAGATGCAATATCAGTCAGGGAATTTATGAAATTGTCATCCTTGATGATTTGGCGAATTTGAGGGCACGCTAAAGAATACAGATGAGGGTTTCGGCCTTCAACGATTGAAAAAATCTGCAAATTATTTGAAAAAGTCAATCGTCAAGAACCGAAGGAATTGCTTAATCAGACAAAGTGCGATATGGAGTGCTGGAAAATAATTTTTCCCCTGTCACCCAGTGGTTCGTTAATGATATTTGATGCATCCTACATCATAATTCCCTAGCAGGCCATAAAAATTTTTCCCAGTGGTCTTCTTTAGCCCTACTACATTCTCCCACAAGCAATGACAAGGGTAATTAGTATATCCGCCTTTTGCTGCTTCCATGTATATTATGTTGAAACCATCTTCAATCAACGCAATAAGACCGACTGGTG